>PVKP010016854.1:0-47308 GCA_004027715.1 Plecturocebus donacophilus
CACTGTGCGACTCGCAACGCTAGCTAAAACAGCAGCGTTGAAATTCGTGGTGCTTTTCTGCCCGGGGGTCTCCGGTCTGGCTTCTCAGTCCCTTTTTCAATCAGCTGGATGGACTGCTCTGACTTCCCAGAGCGCCAAACATCATCCAAAAGGAGACTCAGTCCCGTTTACTCCGCACCAAGAGCCGCCGAGCCGAGACACCGGCAAAAAAGCCGCGCCAGCAGAAAGGGTCGCGCTGGCGACCTGTGGGGCTCCTCCACTGGGAATGTCCTGGCCCGTGGGCAGCAAAAATGTATCGGTAAGTGTGGCGTCCACTGGCTCTCTGCGCTTTCACTGGGAGCCGCAATCCTGAGCTGCTAGTGATCGGCCATCTTGGATCTCTCTCCCAGTATACATAGTTTATGTTTTCCTATTTCACTTTTAGAGTAGTGCTTATCTGATTATGTTATATTAGATTTTGGTATAAGGTTTGCCATAGATATTACTTTTCGTCAGATTTCTTGCATTTTTGATATACCATAACTGTTATTTTTGGCAAATAATCAGTGTTTTCCTTTGTGATTTCTGTTACTTAGTAAGTCATTTTCTCTCTAAAGAATTGGTAAATATTCAATGCTATAGTCTTCTAGATTTTTTCTGACTTAAATAAAAGCAACTTTTTCAAAGTGAAAACTTTGTGGAATGCTTACAACAAACAGATATACAAAAAGAAAATAAAAATAACAAAATAATCAGAAATGCTGCTTTCCAGTGAAAACAATAGGTAACATTTTGGTATATATCCTCTCAGACTATTTACACTGTAAATATATAAAGGTCAATATATAATAAAACACATTTTACAAAAATGGTACTGCATACACAGTATGCACTATTTTGTAAACTACATTTTTTTCCTAAATTAAATAAAGTGTAACCTAAATATCATTCTATATCAGTGACAATAGATGTCCCTCAGAATTTCAAATGGCTACATGGGAGTCCATTACATGGAAGTCCAATAACATATTTAACCATTCCTTCAGCATTGGGCATTTAGGTTTTCTTCTGTTACAAACAAATTTGAACTGAATAGTGGTGTACAAAGATTTTTCACTCTTGTCCAATTCCCAGCAGGATGACTCCTGGGGATCAAAGCATTTTTTAAAGATTTTTGATTTTCTTATCAAATTGGCTTCCCTCCAAAATTGTACTAGTTTTAACTTGAGCCAGTTAAGTTTGACAGTGCCCTTTTTCTTTTGTTTTCTTTTATGTTTTATGTTTTTTTTGGGGGGGGACAGGGTCTGGCTCTGTTGCCCAGGCTGGAGTGCAGTGGTGTGATCTTGGCTCACTGCAAACTCTCCTTCCTGGCTTAAGCAATCTTCCCACCTCAGCTCCCCAAAGCAGCTGCCACTACAGGCATGCACCACCATGCCCAGCTAATTTTAACGTTTATTTTTGGTGGAGGATGGTGTTTCATTATATTGCTCATGCTGATCTTGAACTCCTGGTCTCAAGTGATCTGCCCCCTGCCTTGGCCTCCCAAAGTGCTGGGTTTACAGGCAGGAGCCACTGTGCCTGGTCCCTTCTTCTATATTTATATAATTTGCATTAATTTTTACCAGTCAAACAGATAAAAGACAATGATGTCTCATTACTTAAATTTTTATTCTTAGTTGAATATTTTTAGATTTATTACCCATTTGTATTTCTACTTTGGTTCATGTCCTTAGCCCATTAAGTTTTCCCATTGTTTTATATCTTTGTATAATTTGGCTTATAATTTAAAATCTGATGCAGAATGCGCCCCCTACCCCCACCCCTTTCTAGCAGAGTATACTGCCTTGTAATCAGTTCTTAACTTTAGGAAAAAGTATTCCTTTTAGTAGTTCTTAACTTTTAGGAAAAAGTATTCCTTTTAGTAGTTCTTAACTTTTAGGAAAAAGTATTCCTGAAGCACAAAACTTGAAGTACAGAATTCCTGCAATCTGCATGTATGAGGAAACCACTCCCCTTTTATTCTGAGTACTGAATTATACTTTTCTATCATAATTCTATGAGATTGTGGTAACTGTTATCAAATAAAGATAAAGCTAGATTACAGTATAGGGAGTGGCTTTCCCCTAAAAGTGATACTATATTGCAACAATTTATGCAGCTACAAAATCAATGTTTGTAGCTGTGTAAATTGACATCAGATTGTGGTAACTGTTATCAAATAAAATAAAGCTATATTACAGTGTAAGGAGTGGCTTTCCCCTAAAAGTGATATTATATTCTTATGTCAATCACATGAGGAGGAGAGATAGCTTAGAGTCCCAGAAACCAGAATTGAGAGAGGGGATCAAAGTTGGAAGCAGAGGTGGTAGATGGCCCTTGGGCACTGTAAGGCCGGTTGCCTTGCTGGGAGCTTGGACGCACCCTTGGCCGCCCCCCCCGCCCGCTCCTTTTTCCCTTTTACAAGCCCCGAGCAAGCTCGGACATACCCCGACATGCTCAGGCATGTTCCTGTCTCCCTAGCCTGGTCTCCCCTTAAGGAGCCCAGTATGCAAACAAGGTGCTGCAACCATAGCTTCTTAATACCCAATAGCAGCTAAGCCTTAACAACCAATAGCGGCCGAGTTTTAACAACCAATAGCAGTCTTGCTCTCCCACAACCAATCGAGCTGTTTCACTCCCTATAAAAACCCCTGTCTGAGAGGAGTCCGTGCGACTTCTCCGGCCCCTCCTGTCCTGACCGCAGAACCTCACCCAGGAACCTGAATAAATTCCCTTGCATTGGATTATTTTGGTGCTGGTCTCAGTTTCTTCGTTTTATCCTCGGAAACAAACCTTACAGGCACTAATATGTCAAGACTATAAGTTGCAGGTGTAAGAAGTCCCCTGATAGGTGGAGGGAAGACAGGGATTATACTTGAACATGGAAGTTCCCAGGGCTGGTGCTAGGTTAGTGGGAAGGATGCCTAGAATGCCTGAAGCCCTCAGGCAAGTGCAAACACTCTGGCTTGGGAGGAACATTGAGGATCAAATTGGAAGCATGGACTATAGACTGCTGATTGCCTCCCAATATGTCAAATAATTGAACTACCAATTTATGACTGAGCAGACAACCATCCATAGTAAAGACTGTATTCTCTAAGTTCCTTTGCTGTGGTTTATGGTCATGTGACTAACATCCGATAAAAAGGATGTAATGCAGAAGGGATATGTATCCCTTCTGGAATTGCCCAGAATGGGAGAATAAGAATGTCCAGAATGAGAGTGGCCAGAATGAGAGAATGAGAATGAGAGAAGAACGAGAATGCCCTTTCTCCTTTTTTGCTGCCCACAATGTGGATTTGGTGGTTGGACCACATAGTGGCCACTGTGAAAGTCCCGCCCAGTTTCCCTTTATTGGGCCAGAATAACCATTCTCCAGCTGTTGAAAGTGTTGACTGCTAATGGCTCACAGCTGTCCGTTTTTAGGGAATCTCTCTATTTTTTTTTGGAAGGAGAACAGCAATTTTAAGGTCTCTATCTTGGACTTTGAGGTGGAAACCATGTATTAAGAATAGTATACAATAAAGTAGAAGGAAGCTGTTTCTCTGCTGATTGTGGACTGTGTGCCTCTGGAATTTCTGTATATAAAATGCCTTGGAAGTACTTGAAAATGCAGGAATAATGATCACAACTGATTGGTTTCACTTGTTTCTTGAGAAAGGAAAAAATTATTTCATGTTCTTGCCAGAAATTGTAGGCTCTATTTAGCAGTGGATTTTCCTGAGGATGTCACCTAATAGATGCTTTCAGCAGGTAGAAATCTGACCACCTGACCAGGCATTCAGTATAGGGATTAAGCAAGGGCTTCCATGCACACAATTAGAATCCTGGTGACACAGGATTTTTCTCAGCCATTTTGCCAACTGGGGGCCTCCACGCCTGGCTACTCCCCCTGACCCAAGCCTTGCAGGCACCCCCTACTTGGCCCATGAGTGCTGTAGCTAGTACCCCCATTGGGGAGTTCCCAAATGTATCTGTTCATTTTCTTGCTGCTGATAAAGGCATACCTGAGACTGAGTAATTTGTAAAGAAAAGAGGTTTAATGGACTCACAGTTCCATGTGGCTGGGGAGGCCTCACATGGTGGAAGGCGAAATGCATGTCTTACATAGCAGCAGACAAGAGAGAATGAGAACCAAGTGAAAGGGGAAACCCCTTATCAAACAATTGCATCTCACTCACTACCATGAGAACAATATGGGGAAACCACCCCCATGATTCTATTATCTCCCACTGGGTCTCTCCCACAACATGTGGGAATTATGGGAGCTACAATTCAAGATGAAATTTGGGTAGGGACGCAGCCAAACCTCTATCAGTGAGTTCTTGTTCTGCATCCAAGAAGAATGAGGATACACTGACAATTTGAATGTTGAATAATAGTTTTATTGATTAATGAAACAGCTCTCAGTGGAGAGGGAACCTGGGAGAGGGAGGTCTGTTACCCCCACATTGGTTGGTTTCTCTCTTCCAGTGTGGCTGGGTCCAGGGCTTTTTATGGACTCAGAACGGGGAGTGTGTATTGATGGATTTGTGAGTATGCAAAAAAGGATAAAGCAGAGACACCACTCAAAGGTGGGCACGACAATGTGGAAAACCATTTAGGAAAGGGTAGATATATGTAAAATAGGTGAAGAGTGGGGATTAACCAGAGGAAAGTGCAGCAAACGGGAAGACAGGAAGACTTGAAGCTAGGCTTTAAACTGTCTTTAGCTTGAAGATCAGGGTTTCTCTGGGGACCTGCTAGTAAATGCTTAGTCATTTGTCTGCCTTCTGCTGCCATCACTGGCTCCATTGCTTACTCTCATGGTGACTTTGACATTTTTCACTTTTAAAATAGGCCAAATATTACCTGCCAATATAGGGTTGTTATTATAGGATTCAATATGTAAAACATACAATGCTCGGTAGCTACAGGTGGGTATAAGTAGTAAAAGTAAAGCCATTTTCCATAAGAATACATTCTTTCTCAGCTCTAAGAAAGGAAGATAATGAGATATTTGAAAACTTTTCAGGAAACCCATTCTAAACTTGTTCTTTTAGATCAAGAGATCCATTAGATTTTCTGACAGCTTTTCTCATGGAAGCTTTTTCATGGAAGAAAGGAAACCGAAAGTTAAATCTATTATCTTCATGGTTTGCTGAACCCTAATGAACTACTTAAAGAGTATCTGAAGTCACCAAGCATTTCTGTTGCCCTCTGAATAGCTTCATGGCCTCCATATGAAGCTACCACTCTCAGTCAAAATGAAAATCTACACCAAAAGCAAGAGCTACTGAAATTCCCAAGCTTGACTGGACAAATTGAATTCCGAAGAAGAGTAACTAGTGCTTAGGACAAGAAAATGCAAACAAATGAGGCCACAGGAAGAGGAGATAGTGCAATAGAAGATCAAGCATTAGGGCAATAGAGGTAGGTGGCATGAAGGTCTGAGTCCCCTCTCCATGACATTTGCTCTGGACTTGCTGGAGTCCCATCCTGAATATATCATTTTCATTTTACATGAAGTTGTGCTGTGCCTGTTGAATCTTATGATTTGGTGGATATGACAATACCCAGCTCATGATGGGGAGCTCTAAGCACAGTCATTTGTGGCTGTTTTTCCAATGAAGAGTTCTTTGCTAAAGGCCTTGCTCTGGAGCCCTTGGGGCACGTGCTGAACTTTCCTGCTGAGGCTCGTCAGAGACTCCCTGGCACATCTCTATCTACTAGGGATGCCTCCATCAACATTGCATCAACAGTGCACATGGCCTGTGTGTGTGGCAGTTTGTACCAGTCTGGATTTGCTGTAGATTCTCCCCTGGTTCTGGCTGCATGTGAAACTGCCAGGTTTATAAGTCACCAAATGTAACCAACACTCTGAATGCCTGTCCCATACAGACTTGGTGTGACTACCCCACCACACACAAATTGCTGCTTATTGCGAGTACCTGTGGCTCTCTGCAGGAGGGCTTTTTGGGGGGAGCATTTGTAGCTTCTGCACCATGAAAACTAGAAGCAGCCCACAAGCAATTGCAGATGGGTTCCTTCCTTCTTCAGGATAATTCTGAGGTGTGTTCTACACTGTCTTCCAGAATTCTCCAGGGGGATTAAGCCTCAGCCGTCCACAGTGGTAATCTGCTTCATAACACACCCCTTATTGGCTTTCTTCCATTTCCTATCTCACATCCTAGGATCCTCTTTTTTTTAGTTGATTCTAATTTATTTTTTAAGCAAATGAGACCATGCCAGACAAACTACTCTGCATATTGACAATTTCACTCATCAGTATTTCTTGGCTATCTTTCAAAATCATACTTAAGAAACTGCCACATTCCCCCCCCCCTTTCTCTAGTTTTATTTTAGGTTCAGGGGGTACATGTGCAGGTTTGTTACGTAGTTAAATTGTGTGTTGCTGAGGTTTGGCATACAAATTAATGCTGACATTAATGCTGGCTACGAATGCTCCCCCAGCTAGGACGCCATCACCCAGGTAATAAGCACAGTTCCCGACAGGCAGCCTTTCAACCCAGCCCCCTCCCAATCTCCCACCTCAAGCAGTTCCTGGTGTCTTTTGGTCCCATCTTTGTGTCCATGTGTGTTCAATGTTTAGCTCCCACGTATAAGTTGAGAGCATGCAGTATTTGGTTTTCAGTTCCTGCGTATATACTATTTGTACTCACATTCTTCTCTCAGACTCTGCTGCTGGGGAACCCAACCTAAGACAGCCAGTAAATGGATAAAAGCAGTATTCCCTTGTGCAGTAAATGCTACTTTCACAATCCACAGAGGCCCAGATAACATGACGCCTCTTTCTTACTGGTAGAATGTGCAAGCTATAACCACTAACTGTTTACCTTAGAAGAGATATCCCAGCATAACTCAGACTACTATATCTCTTAAAAAATTCATTGATGTAGCGTGTCTCCAAGACTACCCTATTCTAGCACATAGGTGATTTCCAGGGCATCTTGCTCCATTGCTCCAGTGAACACACTGTCATTAATATAGTGGAACAGCATAAGGTTTGGTGGAATGTCAAGAAGATCAAGGTCCCTGCAGGCTTGATTATGATGGAGAGCATGAGTTCACGTAGCCCTGTGGCAAGATAGTAAATATGTACTCTTCTGCCATGTGAGGCTAAGGCAGCTCAGCTGCCTTTGATTCTGCCCACTGATGTGAATTGAAAATACTCAGCCAGGTGCAGTGACTCACGTCTGTAATCCCACAGCACTTTGGGAGGCTGAGGCAGGTGGATCACTAGAGGTCAGGAGTTCAAGACCAGCCTGGCCAGCATGGTGAAACCCCATCTCTACTAAAAATACAAAAAAAAAAATTAGCCAGGCATGGTGGAGCATGCCTGTAGTTCCAGCTACCTGGGAGGCAGAAGAATCATGCCATTGCAATACAGCCTGGGTTACAGAGTAAGATTCTGTCTCAAAAAGAAAGAAAGAAAGAGAGAGAGAGAGAGAGAGAGAAAGAAAGAAAGAAAGACAGAAAGAAAGAAAGACAGACAGACAGACAGACAGACAGAAAGAAAGAAAGAAAGAAAGAAAGAAAGAAAGAAAGAAAGAAAATTCTCCCCATATTGGAAATCACATACCAAGCGCCGGAAGCTGTGTTGCACTCTCTAGAGAAAATACCACATTTACCAGGAGCAGCTGTGATTGTGACAACTACCTGGGTTCATTTGTAGTAATTCCCCATGATCTACCACAATTCATCTGGTTTGTAGAGAGCTCAGACAGTTGAGTTGAACAGGATTATGATGAGGGTATGGTGGAGATACTACTTCTCATTTTATTATCTTGGTTGGTCATGGCAAGTAGTTTCAGGTTCTTCTAAGTGGGCTTTCCTACCATCATGGCTCCTACTCCACAAGTCACAAAACAAACGTGAGCTGCTAAATAATCCTATTCCAATTATACACTCATGGCTTGGGAAAATAACCCATTTGTACTAAATGTGAGATGAAATTAGGATACATAGTCGTTTAACACTGGGCCTCCAAAACCTCCTCCTACTCTGACCAGAGCACAATAGCATTTTAGTTTTCCATTATGAGTGTTAGCTCAGACTCTATATTTAAAATCTCTGTATTTAAAGACTCTGTCTTTAAAGTCTGGGTGCTCCCTTTCCTCAGTATACAGTTATGGCAAATGACTGAAAATCCCTTGAACAAAATATTAGAGGAATATTGACCATTATTTTTGTAGCTATACTGAAATATCCTTCCTTAAGAGGACCTGGTCTCTTCTACAGTCAATGGGTTCTGAATCTGTAAATTGGATTAGATCTGCGTGAGGGACTCATTTTTTCCACTGTCATGGCTGATGTTGATCTTCTGCTCTGTAATCTCCTCTCTTTTTCTCTCTCTCCCTCTTTTTTTTTTTTTTTTTTTTGAGACAAAGTCTCACTCTGTTGCCCAAGCTGGAGTGCAGTGACGGGTCAGCTCACTGCAACCTCCACCTCCTGGGTTCAGGCGATTCTTCTGCCTCAGCCTCCCGAGTAGCTGGGACTACAGGCATGTGCCACCATGCCTGGCTAATTTTTGTATTTTTAGTAGAGACAGGGTTTCATTATGCTGGCTAGGCTGGTCTCAAACTCCTGACCTCATGATCCACCTACCTTGGCTTTCCAAAGTGCTGAGATTACAGGCATGAGCCACCATGCCCAGCCTCTGTCTGTCTTTAATCATACAAGGTGAGCAGCACTATAGTCAGCCACCTATCAGTCCCAGGCATACCATATTCTAGTAGCCATTGGGTCACAGCTCCCAGTGGCTACCTGGTCCCTTGCACCCCAGAGTCCCACCATCCCCATTGACACTTGGGAGATCAGTTCCATGGTGGCATCTGTCCCTGTCTACTTCAGCCTATTCAAGATATCCACTGTTAAGCTTCTCAAATGTATCTGCACTTGCTTTACTGGAAAGTTACTTATTGCCTTCCTTATTAGCAGTGCCCTTTGGGTCCTCCCCAAGATGATGAAGTCTCAGGTCTTATGTAGTAAATCCATTTTGACATTTCTATCTTCTGAGCTTTCTGACCTCTTTCTCAATACTATTCCAAGGAAGTTTTGTCACTTCTACCTCTTTTACTGGAGCCCATCACTGTGTCCAGGCTTTAAGAAGCCATCCTGGCAGGTTATGAAAAGTTCCAAGTGACCTTGCTAGAATATTATATCCTGAGTCACAGATCAGTGACCTTCTCAATAAGATTATTGACCTCCTCAACAAGTCCTCTTTGATCTAGCCTTCCACTCTCCTACTTTTGGTCTATATCTTGAAGACTCAATTCTACACATATCTCCCTCTTTGTGTCAGTATTATTGGCCAGATCCTGTAATTCCCTATGTGTCAACCTATGCCCTCTTGGTGCAGGTTTGTACTTTTCCTGCTTGAGCTCGGCTAAGACCTGACTTTTGTCATTCGTTTGAAGATAATAAAGTGCCATGCAGAAGTTCTTGAGGAGAACAAATGTTATCATATGAGTTCATGGAAAGAAGGACTTCTCTATTCTGGCAAGAGAGAGAGAAGGCTGCTTCTGCCATCCCAGAGTGTTAAGGGTACTCTGAGAAGTCAGGATTCCAGCGTTTTCTGTTTAAATGATGGGCCAATTGTGTCTTAACCAAAGCATACAATAATCATCATAAATAATTGCACTACTTGGGTCCCATAGGCTAGACATATAAGGCTATTATGAGTGTTTCGAAGTCATGGATCCAGTTGTTTGAAGTGCTATAAGTGCCTCAAATGAGAATTGGAGGGAGATGTTTTTAACTTCTCGTTTTTCCGAGATTTAACCTCTGTCTCCATCCTAGTTCTATGGGCTCATCCTCCCTCTCAATACTCACAGCTGTCTGTGGCCACCATCACCACTATGCCATGATGTCCTTAGATGTAAGGACATGACTAAACATGAACAAACCTCTTCCCTGTGGTTCAATCAGATAGATGTATAGTTTTCCTAAAGGAAATCAGACTTTTAAGGACAGTATAGTTTGGTTATTCGTTTCCTCCAAATCTCATGTTGGAATTTGATTCCTGATGTTGGAGGTAGGGCCTGATGGGAGGTACTTGGGTTATAGAAATGGATCCCTCATGAATGGCTTGGTGTGATCCTCGAGGTAATAAGTCAATTCTCCCTCTATTAGTTCCTGTGATTGTTAAAAAGAGCCTGGCACCTCCCTCCTCTCTCTCTCTTGCTTCCTAAGATAGGGCCTTCTATATGCCAGGTACCATGCCCCGATTTTACCTATGTTATTGTATTTGTTCACTCCAAAAATCTTCTTAGATAATTATTTTTGTTCTTATTTTATAGATGAGGACAGGAAAACTCAGAGAGATTTAATTATTTGCCCAAAGTCACACAGCTAGTCATGAAGCGCCAGGATTTGATCTCTTCAGCTTTATACATTTCTTCCACTATCTCAAGGCTTAAAACATAAAAATCATAGCTATTCTCATGCAAGTAAACATATGTGTCACTCCATTGAAAGTCCTTTTCCAACTCTACTATTATCTAGCCATGTGAGCCTCTGAATACCTCAGCTACCTTATCTAACGAAAGCAAAGCAAAACAAACCAACAAACAAAACTAGAAAGGGTGGGTTCTGAGGCTGGGTAACATTCCCTCTGATCTTAAGTTATCATGCTGGACTCTCTAGCTTCCTAGGGGAAGCAATCATGGGGAGCAGCAAGCACAGATGGCAGGCTGGCACATGGTTGTGCAACGGTGAAGGCCATGCTTTGAATGTTTGGGATCTTGGCTTCAGTCCTTAACTTTTGTTTTGAATTCGCCCAGTTGGAGTTTCATCACAGTGGATTCTACATATCTTTTTTTCCCCTTAGGGGAGACAAAATAATACACGGTTTAAGGACATAAGTTTTGTGTTCAAACAGAATGGGGTTCCATTACTGGCTCTTTCATTTGCTAGTTGTCTAAATTGGGACACATTAATCTCTTGCCTTCCTCATCTATTAAAGGAGAAAGGAGATCAGTATTTCCTTTATAACCTTGATGTAAAAATTACATGAGCTAATATCTGTGAAATACCTACCACAGTTCTGGCATACAGAATGATAAATATTAGCTATTGTTGTATTTATCGTTATTATTACTGACTTTGGGAATTTGGGAGTTAATAGGCCAGCCTTTTAACAGAGACCGTCGACTTCGGGTCACTCATGGAAGTCACAGAGGGACTATATAAATCAGGATCATCTACATGGGGATTGAAAATTAAAGATGATTTTGACATTACTAAAACATAGAAGACTTTTTCTGATACAATAGATGTGACATTTCTATTGCTCAGAAACAGAAGTCTTTTTGGGAAGTAAGCAAAAGAATCCTGGCAGAATTCTAACATTTCCTAATTTGGAGAGCTGAGGGCAGATCATTCAGCAAATGGCAAAGACTCAATTTGAAATCTCTTTCCTTGGTGGAAAAAATAGTCTTTAAAAGCAGCAGCACTGGTAGATCCCAGAATGTGTGAACCAAACCCAGCAGACAGTGGGCAGTATGAATGAGCTGACCCTGATTTGGGGGCAATAGAACTAAGAAGGACATTGAGTTCAACCATGGTGTGGGCCTGCAGGGCAGCCAGAACAATATGAAATATGCTTTAACACATACCAAGATGCATGGTCCAGACATTAATATGCGTTCTTGAATAAGAGAACAGAATAAATGTAGAAGCAACAAAGATATAATAGAAAACCAAAACCTTCCCTAAAATGAAGAAACATTTAAATTCAAATAAAATATGGCCACATGCAAAGACAAAAAAAGGTTTTCTCTATATCAAGAGACATCTCCAGATGCTATTCAGATATCATTCTCCTAAACAGACTCCATCTATCTGAGCGATCATAACGTTTCAAGAATGGTATCGCAGTACAAAACAGCAGGCTGGGAACAGTGGCTCATGCCTTTAATCCCAGCACTTTGAAAGGTCGAGGTGGGAGGATCACTGATGTCAGAAATTCGAGACTAGCCTGGCCAACATGGTGAGACCCCATCTCCTAAAAATACAAAATTAACCTGGTGTAGTGGTGCACATTTGTAGTCCCAGCTACTCGGGAGGCTGAGGCATGAGAATCGCTTGAACCTGGGAGGTGGAGGTTGAAGTGAGCTGAGATCACACCATTGCACTCCAGCCTGGGTGACAAGAATAAAACTCTGTCTCAAAAGCAAAAAACAAACACAAAACAACAGAAATTCAGGACTGAAACCAATTAAAAATAGAATACATATGAATAACTGAAAACATGTAAAATAATATAAAAAATTTAAAAGAATGATTGAAAGAGAAGATATAGGATATAAACAATAATGTTGACAAAAATATATATTAGGTTGGAATTCCCATGGTACATCAATAATAGCCAGGACATAAGTGAAAGGATGAGAAAAAGTAAAAGCTGGCTAATTTCTTCATTTTACATACAGGGAAATGATAGGTTTTTTTTTTTTTCCTTGAATAGTTAATGGACTGTGAACAACAGAAAAACAAAGGGTGTTTATATCTTATGTACTTCTATAGAAAAAGAAAGACTTAGATAAACATAGTCTGTATAGCAAAAGAAAGATAAGGCGATAGCAAGGAAGCACAAAAATAAAACATCAGTACAACTGTTGTATATGTCAATTAAAAAAACACAAAACCCCTCAAAACCAAAACAAAACATTGAGCAATGTGATACAAATTTAGGTCAAAATAAAATCTACTATTATGCTATGATTTGAATATCTGTGTCCTCCAAAACTCATGCTAAAGTTAATCTCCAGTGTGGCAGTATTGAGAGGTGGGTTCTTTAAGAGGTTATCGGATCATGAGGGCTCTGCCCTTATGAGTGGGTTAATCCAGTCATAGATTAATGCACTAATGGGTTATTTTGCAAGTGGAACTGTTGGCTTTATAAGAAGAAGAAGAGAGACGTGAGCTAGCATGTGAGCATACTCAGCCCCTTGGCCATGTGACCAGTAAGAAGGCCCTTATTAGATGTGGCCCCTTGACCTTGGACTTACCATCCTCTGTAAGTGTAAGAAATAAATTATTATTTTCTTACAAATAAATTACCCAGTTTTAGGTATTCTGTTGGAAGCAACAGAAAATGGACTAAGACATACATGCTATCTGTAAGTGACCTAGAATTAAGAACAAAGCCAACAAGTATAGGCAAATAATAGAAGAAGGCAGCAGTAGCAGTGTGGCAGACTGCAGTTTGCTACCTGCTGCCTAATCTCCCTTTCATCTGTAGTAAGTGAATTCTGATTTCCTTGGGAATAGACTGGGAAGGTGTCCAGATTAAAAGCCTTATTTCTCACCCTCCCTTGCAGATGGGGTGACCATGTGATAAAGTTCTCACCGAGGAGAAAGAGCAGAAGTTGTTGGAAGGGGCTTCCTAAAAGCTGCCTGAAAGGGGAGTACACTCAGCTATGTTTACCCTTTGCCCTTTGAGCTTTTGCCCTGGATTGTGAACATGATGGCTAATGCCATAGTTGCCATCCTGTGGCCATAGGGAAAGATAAAAAAGTTACACAGACTGAGACACTGACATTCTTCTCTTGTGTGTGTTCGGCTGGAGTGCAGTGGTGTGATCTCGGCTACTGCAACCTCAGCCTCCCGGGTTCAAGCAATTCCCCTGCCTCAGCCTACTGAGTAGCTGGGACAACAGGCGCACGCCACCACACCCCGCTAATTTTTTATATTGTAGTAGAGACAGGGTTTCACCATGTTGGCCGGGATGGTCTCCATCTCCTGACCTAGTGATCCACCCGCCTCAGCCTCCCAAAGTGCATGGATTACAGGCATGAGCCACTGCCCGGCCGACATCGACATTCTTGAGCCACTGAATTGAAGCAAACCATGACTTATTTCTTGACATTATATGAGAGAAGTAAGCATCCACTTGGTTAAGTCACTCTTATTTGGGTTTGCAGTCAAACGCAAATTCTAAACATCAAAGTAATAATCAGGACAAAGGCTAATTTTTATCTATAAACATATAATCCACAATGTAGATTTAATGGTCGTGAATCTTTATGTGTGTAATCATGTGGGTGCTATGGTCTGAATGTTTGTGTCTCCCCAAAATTCGTATGTTGAAATCCTAATTACTGAGTTTATAGTATTAAGAGGTAGGGCTTTTGGAAGGTGATCAGCCCTTTTTGAGGACTCTGCCCTCATAAATGGGGTTAGTTTCCTATGACAAAGGCCTGACAAAATAAAGTAATACCAGGTCATTTGGAATATAAGCATATTCCTAATTTACCTTTTTTGCTATACTGTAAAAATATACCTTTGTGCATAAATGAACATATCAGGTTTTAAAAATTATTTTCCCCACAATCATAATAAAGGTCCAGAAGGTAGGACTTTGAATGGTTTTCCCATGAGTTTTCGAGAAACTTAAGTTTCTGTCCAACAGTCAGCTGTAGAGAGGTTTTGCTGAGCACACTATATTTTGCCTCTTCTGCCATGTGACGTTATAGGAAAAAGACTGCTGTCTGTGAACCAGGAAGTGGGCCCTTACTAGACACTGAATCTGCCAGCACCTTGATCTTAGACTTCTCAGCCTCCAGAACTTTGAGAAATAAATTTCTGTTGTTATTCATTGCTACCCAATCTATGGTATTCTGTTATTACAGCTTTAGTGGACTAAGACAGTGGCTAAAACCAGTGAAGAAAGAGAGTTGGAAACACAAGAAGAAACTGGTAGGATCATAGTAGGTTCTTAAACACATCTTTGTCTGCATATCAAATAGCAACAAATAAGTTTAGGAAAGATTTTAATAGTAAAAAGAAAGAATAGGACTATATTAAATATTAAACCCTACAAGGAGAAAATGCATTTACTTTTTAAGCAGCTATTAATCCTGCTAGGCCAGTGAGGATCTTACTTAATGTCAAAAATATTTGCATATCCCTTGATCATAAAATTCATGTCAATAATCTTATGAACTCGAGTGTATGGGTGGATGTGGTTGTAAAATTACAAAGTCAGTATAGAGATCTAGTGGGTAAGGAAAATGGTAGATGGGTTTTTGGAAGGCTGATTGAGTTGAGGCTGGAAACTGGGAATATGTTTTGTTTTTCTTGTCTCTCTTTAGTCCTCCCATGCCATTTCCCAAATGCTATCTCATGAGTGGGGGGATTAATAAAAAATACTTTTCACTGGAAATCTTTTTCCAGCTACAGGTTTTTATAGGTATAGTCTTTATTCAAATTTAAAAAGTCACGGACTTTTATTATCATTCACATCCTTCACAGAAAAAGAAATGTAGCAAATGTGTCAGAGTTGTATAAAAAGACATCTGGGAGGAGGAAGGTCCTGACATCCAGCACAGCTGCACTGTCTGATGCCCCTTTGCAGATAAGATCCTGGGCACACTTGGCACAGCCCACAGAGCAGCAGGAGCAGCAGCTCTTCTTGCAGAAGGTGCATTTGCATTTTTTGCATTTTCAGGACCCAACACAGGTGCAGGAGCCACCAGTGGCGAGGACCAGTTGCAGTTCATTTGGGACCAAGGTAAGGCTGGAGTTCCATAGCAAGAGGCTAAGAGGCAGTAGGGATGCTGGAAGATGTAATGAAGCTTCTATACAGTCTTTTCAAGTTTCAAGCTGATTTCTTAAACGGGCGACATTAAACAACCAGATATGGGGTATTTGTGAGCCGAAGGTTTACATCTTGTTTGTTTACATTAGTTGTCAAACAGGAAGCAATTAGACACGTGCCTGGCATGTAAGAACTGCCTGCTAAAGGACAGCAATAACTATTCATCAGCGCTGCACCGGCCTCTGTCGCTCGAGTGTCTTTCATCCTTAGAATCTGGCTCCAGTCTCATCCTCCATGACACTGCTCTGGATACTCTAGCTCAGTCACACTATGGCATCTGCCACACATTTAATCATTTATTTGTCTTCTAATTGTTTCCTGGTGTTCATAATATCCCTCATCCTCTACTCCACATGCCTGAAGGGACAGTGCCAAGTAGTACAGCACTGCCATCAGTGCATGGTGCTGGTGGAGACTGCTGGGGCGCAAAACCCTATTCTTCTGCCAGCTAGCTGTATGATCTAGTGCAAGTTATTTGACATCTCAAGGCCATTAATATGTTTGTGCACATAGCTTTTGTTTTATTTTGGGTTGTTTTCTTCCCAGCAATGGGATTACTGTGTCAAAAGATATTGCTTATAGCTGTGTGACTTAGGCAGTTACATACATCTTATGTCTTAGTTTCCTTGTATGTGAAATGAAGATCATAGACTTTCTCATAGTGTGATTCTGATGATTAGCAGACAATACATATAGTTTCTGGCAAATAGTAGACAGTGTGTTCATGCTAACTATTATTGTTTGATTGATTTAAATTATTGTGCTAGCATTTCTTTATGCTCTGCTGATCACAGGATCAGAAGGATGTTTGACAGAGGAAAATAAATCAAATTATTCCCTTAACTTAAGCTTTTCTATTACCTGAGTTTTATAATATTGTCTGCTTTTCTGACCATCCATATCCACGATTAATTAAAAGATAGCTGAATTTGATATGGTGGCAGCTTTTCACAAGATCTGCTAAAAACATGAGCTATAAATGTTGTTTTGGTAATCTGGAAGGGGCAAAAGGAAAGGAGTGAAGAGCCTTGGTAATGCAATTCTAAATCTTCCTCTGCTGCCTAAGAACACCAGCTTTCTTGCCTGTATAAACAATTTACTTTTAGAGCAGAACTTATGAAATGTAGACCTGGGATGGGAAGGCAAGATTCGATTTGTGGGGTCATGCTTGGTGAGAAAAGTGTTCCCAGAAATAATATTTGAAGAAGGATTACATTCTGAACCCCACTCAATTTCTTACCTGCTGGCAAAATAAATTATGGTGCTGGGCAGGTTTCAAGCCCATTCAAATGCCAAAGTTGATATCCGATGAGGTTCTATTCAGGGCTTTTTTACACACATTTTCAATGGCTGCCAAGACATTTGCCTTTTCACTACATCTCTGTTAAGCACTAAAGCTCTTGGCTTGATGTGCTGCACAAGCTGCAGAACGGGCTGGATCTGACAGCTTGGTGTGTCCAGAGATTAACAGAGGCTGAGCTCAGCTGACAAAGGAGAGAGAGAGAGAGACAGAGACATAGTCCTGTGGTGAGGCACTTAGAAATGACTTTGATTTCCCTTATGGAGATTAGAAATAACTCTGTCTGTGTCCTAAAAAGAGTAAAAAATGTGGTCAGTTTTGGCTCAGGATTTGGAAAAAGGCTTTATGTGTGTGTGCAATTATAAATGTAATATGTAATTATTATGCATAATTACATGTTATGTAATTATAGTATATAATTAGATGTGTATATATTATATGCATATATTCTCTGAATACACTTATACATATACCCACAAACATAGACACACATTCACTCACATTTATTTTCTCCCTCTCCTTTTTTGGTCATTTAAAAAAAAGGAAAAAAAATTGGGTTTAGATTTAAAAATTATTTGGTAGTATTTATTGCTAAATAGTGAGCTCGGAATCTGAAGCTACCAAAGATTACAAGCCTGACTGCTTCAACCATGAATTTAATCATCTGAAAGCAATGAATGCTGGATGTCCACTGTGTGATCAATACAGGTTCTGTTGGTTGTCAACATTCTTTACAAGAAGATTAATTAAATAAAATGGAATCAGCATGGAAAGACTAGATTACACTGGAAAACAATGCATATATCATAGATATCATCAGAGGACTAGGAAAGAGTCGATCAAAGAGATAAGCGAACATAATGCCTCCAGTGTACCCAACCACAACACAAAATCACCCAAATGATATGGCTTCACTTGCTGCTGGATTTGGTCCCAGTAGAGAAGGCAGATTTATGGTTAGTAATTTGTGTCCCTCAAAATTTTGAGGCAGGAGGCAGATGAAAATATAGTGTGCTCAGCAAAAGCTCTCTACAGCTGACTGTTGGACAGAAACTTAAGTTTCTTGAAAACTCATGGAAAAACCATTCAAAGTCCTAACTTCTGGACTCTTATTATGATTGTGGGGAAAATAACTTTTAAAACCTGATATGTTCACTTATGCACAAAGGTATATTTCCACAGTATAGCAAAAAAGGTAAATTAGGGATATGCTTATATTTCGAATGACCTGGTATTACTTTATTTTGTCATAAATTGCATGTATCCCAATGTGATTGAAACCCTACCAGGGTTTGAAGTTATAACCGCAGCTAATGTATTTGAAAAAATAAAAAGCTTTTTGTCAGTATGGTTTCTGCTTCAAACTGTGCAAGATACACTTATTCTCCAAGAGAGAAGGACCCCCCCAACTTTTTTTTAAAACAAAAACCTTAAAAGACTAAGCAGGAAATAACACACACTGATGCAGACATTTTAACCAAAAAAGAATAATTGAATGCAAGTGAGAATGGGGATATATTTTAAATTAAAGAATTTTGACAGGCCAGCGAAAGAACAAAGAGCTGTATTCTGTATTACTTATTTTCCCAGGGGTTCCAGACTCTCATAGACTTCGATGGGAGGGCTACTCACAGAGGGGGAGGCCTGGAGCTGAAGAAATGTGGATCAAAGCAATCAGCTCAAAGCATCTCATTCTGCCTTCCATAGGCCAGCTGTTCTGAAAGTTCTATGGCCTTCCACAGTCATGCCTGCCTTTTCCAAAATGTCAGTTGCAAGACAGTTAAAATCCTCACCTGAATCACTGGGCTTGCCTTAAAATATGTTGTCCATTTTTTTTTTTCTATATTTACACCATGGTTCAATGGGGGATCAATGGGTTGAGTAGTGACAATGACCTTTTGGTTGATGAAAAAGAGGGGAGTGACATAAAAATGACTGTTTCTTGGGGTTAATAGCATAAAGAAGGCATTTCTTACTTTAAAGCTTGGTTTTGGCCTCTCTGTGCTTACAGCATGAGCCACAGAATGGATGTGATGTTGAAGGAAGAACATAAGCTTTCATCAGTTCTGGGTTCAAATCCAGTCTTGCCAGTTCACCACAGGATGATCTGTGACAAGCCTCCCACTCTCTCTGAGTCTCATTTTTTTTTTCACTTAAAGTGGGGCTAATAATACCTACCCCAGGAAGTTTGAACAAGGATTAATGATAGAAAGCGTATGTGAGGGAAAAGCAGAGTGTCTGGTCCTTAATAGTTATTAAATTAAATATATGTCAGTTTTCCTTAATTGCTTCTGAACTAGATTCACTTTCTCCTTCTACCACTTTCTCCTGGCTGTGTGACATTGGTAAGGCTCTTTTATTTTCCTGGGAATTATATGGCTCCTTGGTAATATGCTAATAGGTCCTAACTCAAAGATTTACTGAAAACAATTAAATAATTTTTTTTGAAAGAAAGAAAAAGAGAGAAAAGAAGAAAGAGCGAAAGAAAGAAAAAAGAATGAGAGAGAGAGAGGGAGAGAGAATGGGATTCTTGTTCTATTGCCCAGGCTAGAATGCAGTCTAAAAATGGGTATTAAAAAACCTCTTTTATGCCAATAATTGTGCTTAACAATGGAGACAGGAAGGAATAAGGGATGAAAATAACAAACAAGCAGCCAACCAATATTTTATTTAAACCTGTGAGATGCTATGCAATTGCTGAGGAGTGATTTCCTTCCAATTATGTGGTCACTTTTAAAATAGGTATAATGTGATACTGAGAAAAATGTATATTTTGTGGATTTGGGGAGGAGAGTTCTGTAAATATTTGTTCAGTTTACTTGTTCCACGTCTGAGTTCAAGTCCTGGATATCCTTGTTAATTTTCTATCTCATTGATCTGTCTAATATTGACAGTGTAATGTTAAAGTCTCCCACTGTTATTGTGTGGGAGTCTAAGTCTCTTTGTAAGTCATTAAGAACTTGCCCTATGTATCTGAGTGCTCCTGTATTGGGTGCATATATATTTAGGATCGTTAGCTTTTCTTGTTGCATTGATCCTTTCACCACCATGTAATGTCCCTCTTTGTTTCTTGTGGTCTTTGTTGCTTTAAAGTCTTGTTTTATTGGAGACGAAAATTGCAGCCTCTGTTTTTTTTTTTTCTCTCTCCATTTGGTTGGTATGTTTTCCTTCATCTCTCTGTTTTTCAAAAAAGCATTTAATACAGCTGCTGTAATGCAGTAAGCTCTCAAAAAAGGGTTCTCACATATTATACCCAAGTTTTCCATTAGTTTCCTTTGCTGTTTTTCTTAAGCAGCTCCCAAACTCCTAGTTCCACAAGAACACGAATCTTCTTTCTTTTTCCACGCATCCTCTTTTCCAGCCTTGATATACAGAGAGGCTATCAGCTGGGATATGCACTGGAGAGCAACCCCTGTATCCACTTTCAGCATTTGAAAACAACATGAGAATCTACTATGAAATTAGATGGATTCATTTCAATATAATGTTTTAAAATATTTTTTAGATTCCTTAATTCTAAGCGCATCTCAATGAATGCATGATATACCTTAATGATGATATAATCAGCAACTCCAAATCAAACTAATAGGCAAAAGGTTCTAAGTTGTATATCTTACTATTATAGTTGGATCATGAAACTATTGATTCAACTGACCAATTAAGAGCTCAATGACCAGTTAATTCTTTTCTTCGCCTTCAGGTTGCCCCAATCCCTGAATGTTGCTAAATAAAAATGGGTTGATCTCTAGTCATCTGAGAAAATTCTCTTGTCTCCTCAATGAGACTCATGTTGTATGAAATAGCCTTCAAGCTAGTGAAAGCTTTTTGGAAGCATCATGGTGAATATCTCCGAAAATAAAAGAAAGAATAAAAAAGAAAAGAAGAAGAAGAAGAAAAAGAAGTTGAGTACAAATCACCATGGTCCTTACTCCTGTACCCAGCCAGTTCCCCCTGGGCCATTTTGGTTTCGTATCACATGGGACAGTAGAAAGAACAGTTTTGAGGTTAAATTGACTGGATAATATTTTACAATTGTGATGTGCTTATATGAAAAACTATGTACAGATTGATTATATATTTTGTATTTTCCAGAGTAAGCATATATTGCTTCTTTACTCATAAGGAACAATACAAATGTGAATATAAACTCAGCCAGAACAGGCCTTTCCTTATTCTCTGCTTCCTTCCCACCAAAAACCTCCAAATTAATGCATTAGATAAGCGAACGGATTTGTGGTATAGACTCATTTAAAAAAGGGGTGCATACAGATCTTACACAGAGAATAAAGATCCTTTGCTTAGAATGGAGGTAGATACCGCACTGTAATCCCTGCACCAAGCCCCCAAGTCTGACAGAACTCCTCTCAGGAAATGATGGAGTGTCAAGAGGCTATGATGGTAAAATGACCTTAGGAGTTTTTCATCGTACTTTGTCTCATGATATCCCTAAGTCCCTAAGTCCCAAAGGTTCTTGGCAAAGGTTTGGGGCAGAGCAGATGAAGCCAACTGCTTGTGCCCCTATGTGGTATTGTGGAATTTACACGAGGCTTGTTGGAAGAATTAAGTTCTGTTACTTAATAACTCTGAAAGCTTGGATAAATCACTGAATTTCCTTATGATACAGTTTACTCATCTGTAAATTAGGTATAACAATATCTATCTTTCCTAACATACAGAGAATTTTTGAGATTCAAATGACAAATGCATTTGGGATCCATGCTATACAATGGCAGAAAATTATTTGGTCACATGTATAGTCTGTATACCGAATACCTGTGCCTGTTTATTGTAATTATATATCATCTACAGGTAACCCATGTATCTATTAAGCATATGAGCATAATGAATGAATGATATGTAATTCTTAGGTATACTTGCATAGACTTTAATGCACTTTTGGGATCTAGGAGCATTAAATGGCTTACACAAATAAAAGTTATCTTATTTTTATCACTGGGAAAGTTTCCAGGACATTATCAACACATGCTAAAGTTTCCTACATAGAATGTAACACTGAAACCTCTGCTACCTTGTGCTCAGGCTCACAACTTCCATATGATTTGCCTCTTTCTTATAAAAAAGCCACAGAACTTGTCAGCCAAATTCCAGAGTGACATTCAGCAGTGCATATTTGGAATCAGATTTGGTTTTGCTTTCAGACTGTCACAAAAAAAACTACAAAATGACTGGACACATGTACTTCTCTCCACTCTCCTCACTTTCTTTTTCTTTCTCTAGAGCGCGACTAACACGTCGGTTTCAAAACCACGATCATATGCATTCACATACATACCTTCAGCAGGATTCTTAAGATATTGCTTCCTACATGTAGCTCATAGATCAATTTAACTATACAGCACTGCCCTGGGTTATCTTTCCTGAAACCATGTGGAATACTCATCTTCTCTAATCCTGGTCTATAGTATTTCCAAAGTACTTTACAAGCCCAAATAAGGCCTCTAATGCCTCGCAGCAGCTGAGCTGGTAGCACACATGATATCTTAAATGTAACAATCAAAGGAGCACGCTGGATCTTGGTATTTCCGCTGGCTTGCAGATGTGCTGTGTCCAGATCCAAAATCTGTAATGTCAATTTTAGATAAAAGAAGCTTAAGACAAAATTGCCTCCCTGCCGTGTGTCAGCAACTGAGCTGGGACAAGGGAACGCTCTCTGATAGCAAGGCTGCATGTATTGTATATCAGTTATCTGACCCCTACAATAATTTTTTGGGGTGTGTGTGTCTGTGCAACCTTGCTCAAGATTTATGTAATGGAGGGCATTGTTATATTAATCTATACCATGTGGAACTCTCCAGGTGCTAAGCTTTGATCTTCCTGCCCTCTGGTGCATTAAGTTTTCTAGTATTCATTGACAATGATATTTGTGATTTAAAGCACTCCTTTTTTCTGGCTACAGAGGGGGAAACAAACAAACAAACAAAAAACGCTCAGATAACTGTACCTTGAACCAGAGACTCTCAAGTTTCCTTGTTTTGTTTCAGTTCTTTATAGAATCGACTCTTACTCTGTTTAGGAGAATTTGATCGGCACTCCAAGGAGTAAAAGAATACCTTTCTGAAACATTTTATGGCACATTAGATTACTGCTGAAAACGCCAGACTTGGCTGACTGGGGATGCTTGGCCTTTGTCAAAGTAGAATGTGAAGATGGAAAGTAAAAGGCAATTTTCCACTTCTCTGCTCCAAGCAAAAGGGAAAGGGAGGTGGGAAGCATACAGAGACAGACCTTCAGAAATCCAAGTCTATTATGAACCTAATAGCAACAAGAACAAAATGATAAAATTTTCTAATACAAAAGAATAATAAGCCCTGATTTGTCATATTTGAGGAAATACAGTATTACCTTGAAGGAAAATGTAAAGAAATATCAAGCAGGTTGAAAGCAAGATACTATACACTGGTTAAGGACACAGACCCTTGTGTCTGATTGTCTGGTCCAAACCCCATTTCCGCTGTTTAACTAGTGTCAGGTTCCCCATATGTAAAATGGGGATAATCATAATATCTACCTCCCAGATTACTGGAATATTAGATGAGCACTTAGAACAGGGACAACAAAGCCCTCAGAGTTCTAGATTGCTAGGGCAGCAAGGGATTACCTAATCCAGGAGTTGTAAAGTTTCTTTAGCAGGAGACCAGTCTTCCTTTTTTGAATGCAGGATCTTCAGTAGTATATAAGTGTTTGCTAACACCTTACTCAATTCCTCTGCCTACAATACCTGTAATTTGCAACACCGATTACTTTTTATTTTCATCTCTAGCATTAACTAGTATGATGCCTTTGAACTTTCTGGGCTGGCAGAGATCAAGGCCGGATTCCTACGAGATGTGTAAACAGCAACTCCTTTATTGGGGAAGAGAATATGTTCCAATGACATAGATTTGTTCAAGAATACTAAAACCAGAGGAAGAAATTAAGGAAGAGGAACAGTGATGTTCTGGGGTCCTGGAATCCAGATGGCTCTGGAAGGCCTTCCCTGTCTTCTCCCTTGTAGGGAAAAGGGATACCCTCTTCTTCAGACCTCTCCATCTGCAGAGAATACAAAAGTGTTCTTGCCCCTATCACCATAGATTCATGTTACTTCTTCTGAAACTTCATATAAATGGAATCCTGTGCTAAAACTTACTCTTCTGTGTCTGGCTTTTCCACCCAGTAACAAAACAAAGATTCATACATGTTTTTGCATGTATCCGTAGTTCATTCATTCTCTTTCATTGCTGTGTAGAATTTCATTGTATGAATATGTCACAGTTTACTTACTAATTCCATCCTTAAGTCGTTTGCAACTTTTGGATGCTATAAATAATATTTGAACATTAATTTTTAAAAGACATTTTAATAGTATCCTTCATCAACAGTTTTGTAGCAATGTATGCACTAATGTCTCTTTTTGCTCACACGTGAGCTGAATTCAGGAAATTTGATGTTCTCTATTTTGGAGGGGGGTTCCCTTCAAAATATTTAGGTTCTTTACTGCCTAAATCAGATTGTCTCCTTAAGAAGGGTTTAATTTTTATTACTTGAAGTGATACCAACCATCTTTATTAATAATGATAACTGAATAGTAACAAATGATGATCAGCTGAGACTCATCATGTTATTTTGTAAAACTATTGTGAGATTCCAGGACTCATTTGTTCTAGTTCAAAAGGAAGATCTGAGACATGCCAAGATGTTGAAAAATTCATGTTCCTAAACTAGTGTATGTAGGACACAAAAGGTTTTTCTAAGGAAAGCTTCTACATCCACATTCATTTTGAGGAGATGAGTGTGGGATGCTTTGAAGCCAGTGCCATGGCTAGACACAGGTGTTCCAGGACTCAATTTCTTGCTTATATGATGGGAGGCAGAAGTTGAGAGGCAATTTATTCAAGAAGTATAAGAGAGAGGGCATGTCTAACTCTAAAACAGGCTGAGCCTGTTCTGTTTTCCTTAGCAATGTCCAGTGCTAGAGACACAAGTGGGCAATGCAGTGGGAAATAAATGGAATGGTTGCAGGACTAAAGGTTTAGTCCCATTTCCCATTTCAGGATGTGCAGAAATGGAGAAGCAGCCTTACAAGACTTTGTAGTACTTGGATATAGTCCAAGGAGAGGAAGGGAAGGCAGAGGAGAGTGCCAGAAAGTGTCCCCCTTTTTAAAGAGAAACTTACCTCCTAAGAGTGCATTAAATTAGGATGACCACCCTTTTTCACTGAGGACTGAGGGTTTTCCATAAGCATGAGACTGGCAGTGTTAAAAGTAAGAAAGTTCTAAGCAAAACAGGTAATTTAGAGAACAAAGCAGATTTAGCAGATCCCTCAGAGTTCTAGATTGCTAGGGCAGCAATGGATTATCTAATCCAGGAGTTGTGAAGTTTGTTTAGCAGGAGACTGGTCTCCCTTTTTTGAATGCAGGATCTTAGGCATTAGAAACTCAGCCTGATGAAGTGGAGCTGTCCTGTCCAAAGCAGAGAAGACTCCATTTAACCTAACTTCTCCATTTATAGCTAGAGAAACTGAGGCCAAGAGGCTTGAGGCACCACATCTAGTTTACAAAAGGCCCAGGACTGAATCTCATCTTGTCTTCTGAATTGTCTTTGGCCCACTACCACTATGCTTCAAAGTATGGGCAAGGTGTTCCTCCCCACCCAGTCAGCATCACCCAGAGCAATTTACAGATGCAGTGTCACCTGCATCTAAGTGCCAATGACGTTCTTCTCAGAAATAGAAAAAAAATCTTAAAATTTTCTTGGAATCACAAAAGATCTGCCATCTTGAGCAAAAAGAATAAAGAATAAAGCTCAAGGAATCACACTACCTGACTTCAGAATTTACTACATACCTATAGTAACCAGATCATGTGGTATTGGCATAAAAACAGACACGTAGACCAATTTAACAGACTAGAGAACCCAGATATAAATCCGTGTATTTACCATGAACTGATTTTCAACAAAGGTGCCAAGGAACAAACAATGGGAAAGGACAGTCTCTTCAATAAATGGTGCTGCGGAAACTGGATGCCCATATGCAGAAGAATGAAACTGGATCCTTATTGCTCATCACATACAAAAATCAAATCAAGATGGATTCAAGACTTGTATCTACAACCTGAAACTATGAAGTTACTAGAAGAAAACATTGGATAAATGCTCCAAGACATTACTCTGGACAAAGATTTTTTGTATAAGACCTCAAAAGCACAAGCAACCAAAGCAAAAATAGACACATGGAATCGCATCAAGTTAAGAAGCTTCCACACAACAAAGGGAACAATCAACAAAGTGAAGAGACAACCCACAGAATGGGAAAAAAGTATTTGTAAGCTACCCATTGGACAAGGAATGAATAACCAGAATATGTAGGGAGCTCAAACAACTCAATAGCAAACAAAACAAAAAACCAAAAAAAAAAATAATCTGATTAAAAATAGACAAAAGATTCTCAAAAGAAGACATACAGTGGCCAACAGGCATATGAAAAAATGCTCAATATCACTTATCATCAGAGAAATGCAAATCAAAACCACAATGAGATATCATCTTGTCCCAGTTAGAATGACTTTTATAAAAAAGACAGGCAATTACAGATGCTGGTAAGGATGTGTAGAAAAGAGAACAATTCATACACTGTTGGTGAGAATGTAAGTTAGTACGGCCACTATGGAAAACAGTACAGAGGTTCCTCAAAACACTAAAAATAGAACTACCATACAATCCAGCAATTTCACTGCTGGGTATATATCCAAAAGAAAGAAAATCAACATATCAAAAAGATATCTGCATTCTCATGTTAATTGTAGCACTATTGACAATAGCCAAAATATAGATGGATGAATGGATTTAAAAATCTGGCATATATACACAATGGAATGTTATTCAACAATAAGAATGAAATCCTGTCATTTGCAGCAACAAGAATGGAACTGGAGGTCATTATGTTAAGCAAAATAAGTCAAGCACAGAAAGACAAACATTGCATGTTCTCATATGTGGGAGCTAAAAAAGTGAATCTCACTAAGAGAGAGTAAAGATTGTGATAACCAGAAGCCAGGAAGAATAGTGGGAGGCAGGGATAAAGAAAAGTTAATTAATGGATACAAATATATATGGTATGATAGAAGAAATAAGACCTTGTGTCAGGTAGATCAATAGGGTGACTATAGTTTACCAGAATCTGTTGTATATTTCAAAAGAGCTAGAGAGAAGAATTTGAAGGGTTCTAACATAAAGAAAAGACAAATATTTAAGGTGATGGGTATCCCAAGTACACTGATTTGATCTTTACAAATTACATAAATACATTAAATTATCACATGTACCCCCAAACTGTGTACATCTATTATGCATTAATGAAAAAATGAAAAAAAATACTCATCACAGGACTCTGTTTTAGGCTATCTCAGAGGGGGCGTAGGAATATGCATTATAACAAGTTCCCAGGTAATTCTTATGAACATGTGGCTGCTTAAGTCTTACCACCACTTATTCCAGGACTCTTAACTGAGAGGTGTTGAAGACCATTTACTCCCATAATGTCTCAAGATTATCATTTGTAATTTGGGCACTGGAGTTTCCTGCAGGTCACTGAACAGGATAATGAAAGGAGCCCCAAATCTTGGGGAACAGGCAGACTATATAAACCAGCCCCTTGTGCACATGCTTCTGCCCATCATAGCTGGGCTGGAACTGGGCTCTTCTCTGTCACCTTGGGGGAGTGACTCTCCCATGCTGGCCTGGCCAGCTTCAGGATTCGGTCTCTTGTATCATTGCAAATATTTTGTCACTGTGGTAGAAATACTCTTTTCCTTGGACAGAGATAGATGAGTCTTCCTGAGAAGCTCTGCCCTGTTACCTTGGGGGCTTTAATTCCTCTCCTGTTGGCCCCACTGTGTCCTACGATGATGTTAAGGGCATGGCCCAGTAAGGTGTGGCTTACATGGCTTTCCTATTTTTTTTTTCTTCCACTCTTTTTCAGAAGCATCTTCTCCTTCTGTGTCACATGGTTGGCTTTGGCTTTGAGAAAATTGGTAGGGACAGGAGATCCAAAGGAGGATGCCTCATCTTGTAATGCCAGTTCTTCATATTTTCCTATGAAAATATCCTACTGTTATGATTCTGGGGTGGCTAACATAAGTAATAAATCACACCCTTGTGCTGAATTCTTTTACGTCATCTTCTTTTAAGTTTAAAATTCTTAACTTCTTTTTTTTTAACAATTAAAAATGCTACAACTTTATTCTATATATTGGGTTTGCTTCAGTTTCTTCCTTGGAAACCTGAATAATATGTTCTGCCCTCACCTCTAAACTCTCCCTCATCCGCTACCAAATAAAACCAAACCAAAGAGACTGTGGATTTCCATAGCATCAGAAGCTGGCTGCTAATCACATGTCTTTGGAGGAATATGTTTGTCTACCTTCTTTGAGGCTGGTGGATCTCCATGCTATAATTTCTAAGCTGAGCAGGTCCCCACTGTAGTCTTCTACTCTCTAAGCACTATCCTGGCTTACTGCTCAGACTCAGCCTCAAGCAGGCAGTTGGATCTGACATGGTTTTGGGTGGCTCACCAAGGGTGGGACTGGCCCTTCTTGAATGTTCTTGAAGACTTTGGTGGTGTCAGATCAGGCTCCTAAGAATGTTTAGCCACATCCCACTCAACTGAATGTATCCACATGCTGTCTAACTACAGACTTCTGAAACCCCATGTTTCTAGATTCTTTAGCTTTAGTAGAATGGAGGAAAATGCCTTGGTATCTCTACCTTGGTTAGGAATGTGCAGTTGCAGGTATGGTTCAGAGATCCATGTGGCACAGCTGCTAGTCATTATGGCTGCAGCAGGTGGGTTTCCTATGGTGGTAGAGGAGGGGGAAGAGAGGGAAAGGAGGGAATGAGTTTCCTACTGACAAGGTCTTTAGGAGCATCCAGTAAAAATTTTGGCCATGCAAGGACCTTGTCAAGACATGGTGGCCAGAGGTTATGCTGAGGACAGAGTTTCCTCCCCACCTAAAAAGAGAGAACACCCCACTGCTGCAGTGGGGTGGCTGTGGACACAGGCAGGGCCACCATTTCTCCTTTCCTGAGAGGGTTCCATTGAGCCTGCTGAGTAGGCCAAGCCCTGCCTTACTGTCTATGAATCTCTCTCTAGAGCTAACACCCCTGCCTAGACCAACCCACCCTCTGTGAACCTGCTCCTGAAGCTGCACCCACCTTTGACTTGTAACAAATCAGTCAGCATTTTCTGCTTACTGAATAAACCACCCCAAAAGGTAGCAGCATGCAGTGATATACATTTGTTTTCATCACAGGTCTGTGGTGACTAGGCTGGCCATGCTCCCTGGGTTCCTTCTGGGGCTCCAGATGAATGGGTAGCCACCAACAGGAGTTATGGAAATACATCATGGCTGTTGGGGGCCAAGGCTCAGACTTGCCGAACACACTGCCACCCACATTCTCTGGGCCACAGAGACTAATAGACAAGCCCAATATCAGTGGAGCTGGGAAATACCTGTGGATGGAGGTAGGGGATGGAGTGACTGTTGCTAGGTAATCATCGAACCTATCACACCTGGCATTCCTTCTCAGTCTCTTCATTAACAGAGCCCAGAGCCTGGCACTGACCCCTCTGGGGATTCTGAATGTATTTACAGGGTGTTTCCAGCGGGAGAATCTGCTGATAGGATTTAGCTTTGTCTCCATGTCTGTGGTATTG
Organism: Plecturocebus donacophilus; assembly: GCA_004027715.1. Taxonomy (NCBI): domain Eukaryota; kingdom Metazoa; phylum Chordata; class Mammalia; order Primates; family Pitheciidae; genus Plecturocebus; species Plecturocebus donacophilus. The sequence continues at coordinate 29,635 of PVKP010016854.1, forward strand.
TGGATTGGGCCTGCCAGAAAAAGACATAAAATAAATGTTGCAAGAGAGACTTTAGTATCCTCTGAATTTCACCTTTAGTAAAATTAGAGGTTTGTACATGAAATTGTAGCTCTGAGAGAAGTATTAACTAAAGCCCCAACTCAGGCTTTTATGTTTGAGGTTGATGAGAAGATGGATCAATACCACGTGGTATCATTGCCTGTCTGGGCTCCCCAGCAACCATAGCTAATTGTAGATTTCTTTCCTGCTGACAGCGGATGATAGCAAATAAAATTTCAAGGCAGTATGAAGCACCACTGCTAATAAATTGGATGGCGAGATGGTCTCTTGGTGCCATCCCTGACCCAAGAACTTGAATATAGGTGGATGGCTTAGGTGTGACAGTGTGACACATCAATGGCATTACATTTTTGGGAATGGCACCAGGTGGTACCAAACTCAGAGAGGTCCTGGACACAGGCCTAGTGTCCTTATGGTTCTCATATGCAAGCATCTGGTGCAAGGAAGATGGGTGGGCAAAGTAGATCAGCTGTGTTTGGCAAGGAAACTGCCTTCTGGTGCTGAGGAAACCCAAGTTTCCAGCGTGCTGGATCTGGGAAAGTGACACAGAGCAGTAACAGTGAGTAGAGTTATGGCTCTCTAACTGTCTTTAAAGCACTGCTCAGGCAATGCATTGTCAGAGATTCAGAGGACATTATAAAAGGAATGCTTTTCGGGCAAATCCCTGAGACTCTGGAAATCAGAAATCGTTGTATTACAGCTTCCCTGACAATAGCCACTTTTTCGTGGAATAAAATCCCAGAGGGATGCCATCTTAGTGGTTGAGAAGCAAGGGTATGGCTAGGAGATGCCCTTGAATGACAAGTTTATATAGATCTATAGAGAGAGGTCTGGTGGGTCCTCCTGGAAAAGAGGGAGGCAGGTAGACAAGTTGTTCAGTACCAAAGCCTTAGGCATACAAGAAGAAAGGAGATATTTATGTCCAATGAGGCAGTATCTAGCCCTGAGTTTCTGTACCACCTGCCCCCACCTCTGGCTTAGTCAGCTCCAACCAAATTCATCTCTGAGTCCTAAATAGGAAACACTGTTTCACTTAACACTTTATAATTTATTGGGGCCACAAGTCTTTCTGCTTTGGAATTTACATGGAAAATGTGTCCTTAAAGGAAAAGTCAGAAGCATTCTTCCCACTTCTTCCCAGGACACCAGGAGGTTTTAGTTACCCTGCAGACTTGAGCATGACGGTGCCAGTAGTGTCTGGCTCAGGCGAGGGTGCCTTGCAGACACTGGTGGATCCTGGGGAAGAGGGCAGTGGTAGCAGGCAGAGTTGGCTGAAATGTGGCGGAAACTGGGTTGCCTAGCAGAAGCTAGAGTATCTGGGAGGCGGCAATGATGTGGAGTTGATGGTGAGGCCCTGTGCAACAACTGGGGCTCCACGGGAAGCGTCTTTGTGGGTCTTTGTGGATCTTTGTGAGCAGTCCTGGCTTTAGTGGTAGACAGCACTGAAGGATGGAGGAAGAGAGAAGAAACTGGCAGATGCCATGTGGTAGCTGACAAGGCTTATTTGGGAACAAATTTATGATGCTCCCTGAGGACTCCCAGAAATTACCAGCAGTGGGCAGGGTTATCTGTGGTGAACTAAGTTATTCCACTTGCTGGAGGAAAGCCAGCCAGAGAAGTCATGACTATTCATGGAAATTTGTTTCTCATTGAAATGTTGGTTTGGTGTGGCCCGGAACATCTAGTTTGCAGAAACTTTCCTGCTGGCTTCTGGCCTTGCCCCTTCACATTTCCTACAAACACTTGGCCACTTTGGCCTCTGGACCTAGAAGCTTCTTTTCTGAATTTATCTTCTCTGAAGGCCGAACAGGCCTTGGAGTCTAGAGTCCGTTCCTGATAGGAGAGGCCACTGATTTGATCATGGAGAGTAGAGGTTGGAGGTGTGGAGTCTGGTGTCTAACCCCGGAAGCCATTTCCAGCTCTTCCCACTGAGTACTTATGTGACCCTGGGAAGCTATATAATCTCAGAATTTCAACTGTGGTCCAGTAGTGGGAGTACCACTCTGAGGGTCCATTTGTGTGTGTGTGTATGTTTGTGTGTGTGTGTCTGTGTGTCTGTGTGGGGGCATTTTGTGAAAAAGTAAACAGAGCACTTAGAACAGTCCCTTAGTAGCTGCATCATTCATATAACAGCTTTTAAATTCTTTCAGCAAATACTTATTGAGCACCCACTACATGCCAGATCTTAGTGAAATAAACAAAGTCTTCATTAGAGAGTGAGGAGGGGCTGGGGGTATTAGAGATTTGAGGAGGGAAGGTATGAAATCGTCACTCCAAAGAGAGGGAGGGTGTACTGATCAGGAAAACATACCAGGATTCCTGGATAACTCTGAGGGACTTGAGAATCCCTCCTTAAAAGGTTTAAAAAATGTGCAATTTTCTTGCTGTGGTTTTAAGCTTTGATTTAAAAAAAAAAAAAAAACGGCAGAGGAACCACTTCTTCAAACAAGTATTGTGGAGGCCTTTGGCATTTTGAAGGCTAAAGGGGAGCTGTTCTGGTTGAGGTGGCTGGGGAAGTGGTAGCTTCCACACATGGATCCAACCCCTGTGCTCTGTGAATGTCTTTCTGGTTCCTCAGTAGCATCTCTAGAGATCTGGGGAACCCAGTTTAAAAACCACTGTTTAGCTCAGCTCAATAAGAAAGCCTCAGTCATCAAAGCAGAGAGGGAACTCTAGATCAATCATCATATTTGACATTCAGATTTGTGAACGGTCCAGTCTTCCATTTACGGTCTCTAAGTTTTATGGAACTTGCAAAAGACAAAGAAAATATAAGACTCATTTTGATATCAAAGGTTTTATGATACTGCAATTTTATGAACAGCATTACTTTAATACCTTTATCAGATACTTCTTGCCCCAATAATGCTGCATCACAAACCACCTCCAAACTCAGTGGCTTAATTTGATGATAATTTACTGTCTTTCCCCTGGTTCTATAGGTTGGTGGGGGTAGCTCTGATGCAGGCTGTAGGTCTGCAGGTGGTTTTTTCTCCTGTGTCTCATACTGGGGCCCAGGCTACCCAAGGTAGATTTGCACAGTGATAGCAGAAGAATGCTTGAAGCATCTGCTCACATCTTATTTACTAAAAGTTCATTGGTTAAAGAAAGTCATGCAGTCAAGGCAAAAATCAAAGGGTGGAGAAATATACTCTGCCCATCAGGAGGTTATAGTAAGGATGTGAATGTATGTTACTACTACAGAGGGGTGCAGAAGTGAGACCAGTAATTCAATCCACCATAAAACACATGGAGCAGAGGGTAATCACCAATGGAGAGAGTGACATTCTCTTCCCCTCTGCCTGGACTGCAGCCCAACTTCTACACATTGAGGACTCCAGAGAATACGGACTGCTTTGGCACCTGGAGGCTTCCAGGCATCAGAGGCAGCACCTGGTGGGAGTGGTGGCGGTGTCCAGCAGGGTTGGTGGTGCTTGGGAAGGACAACTGACAGTGTGTTCTGGAAACCGTGGCAAGGGTCTACAAGCAGTTTAGTGTATCAGAGGTTTCACCAGAAGGTAATGGTAGCAGAAGGTGGAGCAGGAGAGAAAGAAAGGGCCAGACTCTATAGTAGTTAGCAGGACTTGCAAGGACATGTGAAACATCCCTAGAGACCCCTGGAAACAACTGTGAGCGACTTTATGTGTCTATACTAGCAGTTGGAGGTGGTTTGTTGCTGTTAATGTAACACCATATATTTCAATAGTTGAAAGTGGCTGGAGAAACTGGTTTTCAACAATGAGACATAGACTCTCAGAGCTGAAAAATGAGCTTAGATCCATCTAACTCAACCCTCTTTCCATAATATCACAGATATATGTCATTTGACGCCTGTTTGAACTCCTTTAGTGATAGATAACTCATTCCCAGAGGGCAGCTTATCCAGCTTTAGATACCAGCATTGACAATGACCTTCTGAGCTGGCCACATGCAGGACTAGAGCATGAAACAGATAGGAGATGCAAAAGTCTAGAATGAGAAGAGGTTTTTGAAGAATGGCTAATTTACAGAAAAGGTTATTTTCCTTGTTTTCAGAGGGAGAAGAGCAAGGGAAGGAGAGGCCAATTGAAGATAAAGAATGGGAAGTATTTTTTTTTCTCTTTTGCGCTCATGTTCTTTGTAGATTTAAAGATTAATTATCATGGTTAATAGGGAATAAAATCTGGGAAGCGGAGGAAGTACGAGCATTGGCTGCTCCCTAGCGATGGTGTCTATGATGAGTTAGAGTAGAAGGAGACCTTTGGGGTAAGATCTACGTATGGTTCTCCTACAAGTAGACAAATTACATCTGGCACTTAGCTAATGTTTGACCCTGGTTTAAACCTTCCATTTCCCATTTCATGAATTCCTTTCACAGATAAGGGAGCAGATAGCCAGGGATATACCTACCACTGAGTAATGTCAACCAAGGAATGGAAATTTTATTCTGTAGTTCTACTCTAATAAGCATATCTTGAGAGCTGATAAGAACTTGATGGTAAGTCTAGGATACAAGCCTGAAGTTAGTTTATACAGTTATAAATTTTACCCTCAATGTTTAATTTTTAGGGAGTTGGGAGCCAGAGCTGCTCTCAGGTTGTTTCAACAATAACACTAAAGTCAGCTGTCAAGTCAGTTGGGTTGTGGGTGGGGGGGATGGGCACTGCTTAGATGGGTTATTTGACTACTTAGGTATAACCAACCAAAGAAATAACAACCACCACCAACAGTTTAAAGACTGAATTTTAAACTTCTCAACAAGCTGCGCTGACATATAGCGACAGCCTTAATGTGCAAACCACTTCAAGCAGAGCGAATTTTAAAAGCTGTAAATTAAAATCACATTTCTTTTGCAAGCCCTTGAAACCTCTGAAAAACAAATAAATCAGTTAGTTGGTCCCCTATTGAGATTTCCAAATTTTTTCAGCAAACTTAGAGCTCAAGAAGAAATTAAAGCAGAAACTGAAAATGTAATTTTAGACTAATGATTAATTGCCTGTCATGGGGTATGACCCACATCTTTATTCAATTTCATGATATATTCCTTCTCCTAAACCTTTCCTCTTAACATCTGGATTCAAATCCAGTCACCGTGCTGGTCAATTGCCACTGGACTTACCTGTTGTGTCCTCTGTGTGGCGATCCAGACTACCACCAGGCCCCAGTGTAGTGGTCTGGCCAGAGTGGAGTAGAATGAATTCTTATGGGCCTGAATGACAGTGGGCTGGCTCTCAGGAGAGAAGGAACCTCATCAAAGTTGCCCGGAGCTGAGGTCTTTTTAAACCAAAACTAATATCAATTTTGACCAGTCTGGATCACCACATAGAGGACACACCAGGTGAGTCCAGCAGCAATCGACCAGCATGGTGACTGGATTTGAATCCAGATATTAAGAGGAAAGGTTTAAGAGGAGGAGGAGGGATAACACAGGGAGAAATGCCAGATATAGTATGCACCTAAAGTAAAATAAAAGATAAAAATAAAAATAAAAAAAATGTGGATCATAACCCCTGAAAGGCAGTCAGAAATATTTTGCTCTAAAATGCCGATTGTAAGAGGTGGAGACATTGAGTTTCTCAAAACCAGGACTGAGACATCACAGGTCTTTGCTGAGATGATTACCACAGGCAGGTTTTGGTCACCAGTAAACTTGGTCCACCTTGGTGTCTGTAGTCCCAGCTACCTTGGGGAAGACACGAGACTGTTTCTGTTTCAGTTTGTATATGTGCTTTTCTGTTCTCTATGGAAATATAAATAAAGGTGTTGGGTTTGTGGCTGCATCTTGTGTCTAGACAGTGCTGCCGTGTTCTCCATTGTACAACACCCTTACTTGAGAATAGGCAAATTCACCCCTGTGGTCAGGGGAGAGGCAGAGAGCCTACACCTTGCTTGAATGGCTAGTTAAGAATATGATTTTATGGAGTTCACAAATTCTTCAAGGAAGCCATTCCTTGAAAGAACTATGTAACCCTGTAGCTGCCTCTAGTGACTTGGCAGGGCCACTGGCCCTCTAGAGAAAGGGCTGTGGAATAACCATAGCTGTCAAATTTCCTGTCTACCAGAATGGTTTATGCTGTACTCCATGGCTGGCGGTCATTAGAGAGGACAGTGGCAAGCATAGCCGTGGAGGCAGCAGGAATGGCTACTGGGAACAGAAAAAAGTTAGGACCCCCACAATGCCAGCCTGTTCCTCCATTCCAGCTGGGGTCATTATTGTGAGAGCAAAGAAGAATGACTGTTTTGTTGGTTTTGTTGTGCTGATGGGGTGAAACAGGTTGTAGTCATCATTGAAAATAGAGTAGAGATGAGTTAAAAATTATTGCAACTAGGAAATCTCAGGGTTTGACAATGTGACTTATACAACTAGTATCAGAAATACTTAACAACCGTCTGTTCTGGCAAACATCTCAAATTCTCAGATTCTCAAATGGAAGGATTCAGTCGTGAAGGATGAGGAAAGGGAGTTAGTTTTACTTACATACATACATATATACATATGAGAGAGTTACAGCAGAGGGACCCCTGGGGTTCTTGAGCAAGGTCATATCATCCATAGCAGACAACAATTCACTATTTGAAAAGGAATTGTTGGCAAGCTGTTGGGCTCCAATAGACTGAGAGTCTAATCATGGGATAGCAGGTGGCCAGGTGGTCAGAAGTATTCATTATGAGCTTGGGATGTCAGGTCCCCTAAGACAATGACTCATTGCAAGAAGGAAGTGTCACTTCCAGGGTTGGCTTCAGAAACCTCAGAGGGCACAGTATCTGAATGAACAGGTGATGGGCATCCGATGTCATCTACCACTGTTGTACCGATGGCTCTCCCTCAGCTCTCACCTATGGTTTCATGGCAGTTTTCCCATGAACAGCTGATGAAAGAGAAAAAAGCCTGGGCTTGATGGGCACAGTATATTGGTGCAAGCCAAAAATAGACAGCTGTTAGGCTACAACCCCACCTAGGAGTGGATTGAAAGATCAATGCTAAGGGGAAATCCTCAGTGAAGGGGAGCTTTAGGCAGAGAACTTGGCCATTCATTTTTTGTGAAGGGAGAAATGATTCAAGGTAAACATTTACACAGGTGTATGGGCATGAGGGATTGGCTTTGCTGGTAGTTGGGGCCTGGAGACAACATGGTCAGAAGATAGAGGACAAAGTGGTCTTGGGAAGAAGCATGTAGCTGATGATGTGGGAGTGGGAATAAAGTGTGAAGACCTTTGTATTGCATAGTGATGCTCACCAGAGAACATCTACTGCAGAAGTGTCCTTAAATAACCATGTGGCTAGGATCTCAGCCAGCTCTGCCCTTGGTCAACTCACTGGCAAGTTGATTACACTGAAACCTTTCCACCTGGGAAAATCAAGACTTCATCCTGCACAGCATGAAAACATCTCTTAGGCATGAGTTTTTCTTTCCTGCTCCTGTCCACCTGGCTATTTGAGGGCTCACAGAGTGTCTGAAAATTGGACACAGGATCCTGCAAAATATCACTGTGAGGCAAGGGACCCACTCTATGGAAAGGAGCCATGACGGTGAGCACAGAACCATGGGATCCATTGGTCCTTCTCCAGGCCATGAAGCCTGGTGTGATGATGGCATGACCCCTTCAAGGTGACAGCTGAGGCTCTAGCTTGTAGGTGATACCCTGTGGGACTGGAGTAGTGCACTTCAGGATGCCATATTCATCTTGACCTGTGGACACAGGGTACATACATGGGTCTTAAAACCAGGGGATGGAAATAGGAAGGGACCTGTTCCCCAATCACTCCCAGGGATCCACTTGGGGGATTTATGCTTCCCAGCTTCAGTTTTAGGTTCTGTGGATTTATACGTTCTGATTCTCAGATGGGGATACTTCCACAGAAGTTCAGAGTAGGAATCATATTAAACTTAAAGCTATGGCTGTGACTGGTCACTTTGGACTTAACATGCCAGGAGAGCAAAAACAAGACTTGGTCTATTGGTCGAGGTGACTGACCCCCATCATCATGAGGAAGTAGAGTTGATGCCAGGTCATGGGGGCAGAGAGGAAAATGTTTTGTAGTCCAGTGATCCATCGGGGCATCCCTTCCCTGTCAGTTCTAACAGTCAATGGGCAATTATAGAAATGCTGATCTGTTAAAGGCATGCTAACCAGGGGCTCAAATTCTTCAGGGATGAGTTTGGAACCCTCTGCCAGTGGCCTATGTGATGTTATCGTGACCAGCAGAAAAGCCAGCTAAGGGTGGAGGAATCTAGAATGGTTTAGAGTGGGATGAGGGTGATGAATTGGTGCCAGCTCAGGACCAACTGAGCAGCTGAGATTGTGCTCTCTCAAATGAGTCTTCCTTTTATATGTTTCCCTAGATGTGCTGACAAGTCACAATCCCAGAGAAGCTGTTCCTGGAAGGACTGAACTCAACGTGAGAAACACAGGGCTCTAGGCAGTGGTGTGGTGCCCTTCCCAGGCTCCCTTTACGGGGCCAGGGCCCCTCTCTCCTGCTGCTCTAAGTGTCACATGCTAAGGGCTCCTGGCTTCACTCCTATCTGGGGAAACCCATCTTCGGATGGGAGCTTATTTATCTTCCCTCTTCTGTAGGGACAGCCTGCACCCAATGACTGTATGATGTAGTAGTAGTGGTGGAAATTTATTCTGAGACTGTAATTCTGAGTTGTAATTCATGCTCCAGAGCTGCCCATAGGTTAAAGCTGAAATTTGACTTCAGCTGAAACCACATCCTAGCTGAGTGTTTTCCCTTTGTGTCCTGCTCCTCTTTCTCTCTTACAGGTTTCTCCTGAGCTTCCACAAAAATCCCTCTTTTAGTTCTCCTTCTACGGAACTCAGGCTAACACAATGGCCAATAGGACAGATTTTTGCTTGACAGGCAGTCCTTTTCTGGGAGCTCAGACCACACTGTGCAGGCTCCCAAGATACCCCCTGCAAAAAGTGCGGGGTACGGGGGGATGCGTAACCTCCTATCTGAAGAGGAGTTTCTTCAGAGATGAATAAAGCGGTGAGCCCTTAGCTTCCAACGCAGAGAGCAGCTGGAGGAAGGTGCCCTCGCCCTGGAAAGTGGGTCTGCTTGCAAACGCACAGTCAGACTTCACGTCAGGTGGCTCCCTCTTAACATTGACTCTGGGATACAGTCCTGGCCTCACCAAGTTATTGCCTTTTTAAAATTCATGCCCAGTAGAGTGGGGAAACAGAGCCTCACTTCTCCCGCCTGGCATCTTCTGGCTCCCTGTGGATCCCCTGCTCTTCAGGCGCCTGGGGCTGCTGGTGTCAGCTTGAGAACAGGAGGGTAGTGTGTGGACAACACCTGGTGAATAAATTTACACACTGAAATAATGGTTTCCATGTTGGTTTTTCATAATTAACTAAACAGACTGGAGTTAAGTTTCATGTTTAAAAAACTTGTGAGGAACTCTTGACAAGAGATGAAGGTTGATGAGAGGAGTTAAAGTTTTTAAAAACTTTTATCTTCCTTGGACTTTGGTCACTTTCTCTGTGTCTTCCTCCCTCCCTCCATTTCTTCTCTCTGTCTCCCTCCCTCTCTCCTCCTGTCTCTTCTTTCCTCGGTTTTTCTCCCTCTACCTCGTCTCTCCCTCTCTGCCTCATTTGCTTCCTTCTCCTTCCTCTTTTTCATTATAAAAGCCTCCTTGGTCCTGTTTGGGTTTTCATACAAACTTTCACTTCCCAGCATGTGTGTGAAAAGAAAAATAGTAACATCAACAGATTGTATTAGTGCTTCCATAATCTGAAAATTCCATCTGCAGATGTGTCTCTGATTGTGAAGGAAAAAAAATTAAAGGTGTTGCCATGTATATGGAAAACAAATGGGATGACAAGCGGTTGGAGCTGAGATTTGAAAGTACAATGAAGGGAGGATGCCACGTCATTGCCTGGGGAGGGAGCACTCTGCCTTCTTACTGAATCGCAGCACCTTGTCTAGGGTGGGAGGGGGTATTGCTATAAAACCATTCCTTCTTTGTGAAAATGGACCTTGAACTTACTGGGTCTTTAAGAGCCTGCCCTATTTGCTGAGAGAACAAAGGGCTTTATTCCAGTGCTTGGGTCAGACTTAGGTATTTTGAAACTTCACAACTCATATTGCTGACTGAGAGCATGCTGCTCTTTTATGTGATTTGTATGAAATGATAGCCCAATAAAAATTTGAGGTGAATGGCCAACTTCTGCCCTTAGGAGATTTTGCCTTTTTCATTCTATTCTTGGTTAGCCAAAAGTACGATGAGAATTAAGGTACTTTGTGTTTTTTTTTTCACTGACAATGATTGGTTGTATTTTCTTACTCTGCTGTTCACTCAACACCACAAGCCTTAAAAAAAGTAAGAAGCAACATTGCAGATGGCGGTGAGGCCTTGGAGAACCTCAGTTCTCTGCTAAGGTCTTTCAGGAGCTGGTCTCTTTATCTGAGTGAAGTAGGAACCTTCTAATTGCATACATTCTCCATGCTTGCTGGTTTTTTTTTTTTTTTTTTTTTTTGGGCATCAGTGGGTAATATAATGTGTGGGTTCTGTAACCTTTGCTCATGTTTCAGACACATTTACTCTGACATGGGAGGTCTATGCTAGGGTTTTTCTTTGGGACTAAATACACATGGTGGATTCCTCCTACAGGCTGTGGTTGATTTGGGGTAGACCATGGACATGTTTGGGGCTCTTGGTTATCTGAAGTGCCTCACAGTTCCCATCAAACACTGGTACCTTGAGATGCTCTATACATTAGTTGGTATCTACTTATTTTTAGAAGTACTACTCACTGATAAAACAGCATTATTCATAATAATTAACATATTGTTTTAGGCATCCAAGTTCCCCAAAGTAATGCAGTTTTCAGTGCTTAAGAATTGTAGGACAGTGGAATCTCTTTACCCTCTTCCCTGTAACTTTATTTTAAACAAATACTTTTATTAGAGAAATTCTAAACCTCATTCTCCAATCTTGATAGATTTGGGAAAATCATTATTTAGCAAAGACCAAACAGAAGATGCTTCTCTAGCATGTCATTGAGAAACCAGATAAATTGCTTCCAACGTGGCCTTACCTCCCACACAGCCTTTCCCTGTGCCCTCCCCTCATACACACAGTCCGCTCTGCTGTACCCCCCCAACACCACCACCCTGTGTTCTCAGCATTCGCCCTGCTTGACTTGTCCATGCTTCCCGATCCAGCTCTCTTCCTCGCCTTTCTCACAAGGACTCCGCTGACTGCCCCAGCTCACTGACTTTCTTCTTTCTCTGGACTCCTGTGGCCCTCATGTCTGCTCACGTAGATTAGTATTTGCTTGTGTGTTCTCTAATAATTTTATGTCAATTTTATTTTTTTAAACCTTTGTATCCAGTGGTAGTAGTTATTATTTATTAGCTACCTGTTATGTGTGAAGCTCATTAATTATGTGCATGACCTCTAAGTGTCACAAGAACCCTGCCACGTATTCTTGTCCCGTATTAAAGCTGAGAAGGTGGAAGCGCAAAGTGGTTAACTTGCCCAGGTGGTGAAGCCTGAATTGAAACCCAGAACTCTCTGATTATTCTAATCTTCATGCTCTTAACGCTTGTCTCAGCCCTTCCTCTCAGTGGCCAACACTATATTATATATGTTTTGTATATATATACATTTTTTTTGTGACAAAGTCTCGCTCTGTCAGCCAGGCTGGAGTGCAGTGTTGTGATCTCAGTTCACTGCAAATTCCTCCTCCTTGATTCAAGCAGTTCTTGTGCCTCAGCCTCCAGAGTAGCTAGGATTATAGGCATGGACCACCACATAAGGCTAATTTTTGTATTTTTAGTAGAGATGGGATTTCACCATGTTGGCCAGGCTGGTCTTGAACTCCTGATCTCAAGTGATCCGCCTGCCTTGGCCTACCAAAGTGCTGGGATTACAGGCATAGCCACTGTGCCCAGCCTATTTTTCTTTTAGTTTCACATTATTTAGCATACAGTTGGACACAGAAGAGGTTGTCACCTCCTCTGTGAAATTCCTGAATGGCTCTGTAGAGCATTATATAACATTTTGTGTTTTCTCATAATGTTTCAACACAGCTGTTTAAAAACTCATCTTTGGCTTAACATTTATTGAGTGTAATCTGTATATGCCAAACCCTGCACCTGGTGCTGTGGACACAGAGATGAGTAAAGTGGGGTCTTTATCTTCCAGGTGCTTACACACCAATCAAAAAATCTAATGTAACTGGTCCATTATCTGGAAGGATTGCCCTTGGGTCTTATTTTGAAAACTGGTATTGGATTTGTACAAATGTAGCCATTTTCTTCCAACTTCATGACAAACATGAATTTTTGTGATGCTTTGCTAGATTCAACCTGTAACAAATATACAAGAAGTAGAAAATCCACATAGATGGAAGAATCCATAACTTTAACCAACTAAGCAGCCATACGTAATTGATCTTTTACATTTTTGGAATATTTCTCTGTAATGGTATACATGATATGAGTTTAAGTTGTCCAGGGAGTCAATTCTAATTATCTTTAAACAAAATGCAACGTCTGGACATGGAATCGCTATTTTGCAAGGCTAGTATTTTAAGAAATTCTTGGTTCAATGAAATCTTATATTGATGCTTCTAAATTCCTTAACTTTTTAAAATCAGAAAAATTTTAAATGATGTTTACAAAGTCTTTGTTGCTATGCCTCTCCTAAGAATAAACTACTGAAGATTTGTAACAAATATATATTTTTTTATTTAAAACTCAAGGTCTTTAAAATTTCTAGATATGTTTTTAGATCTATTCTGTGTAGTTGAAATTTTGTGACATTTAACTGAAGTGGAAAGTTACACTCCAACACAAAATGCTGGAAAGTTTATAGTGTATGAAATGGATTTTCCATGTAATATTCTCAGTTTAGATGGGCAGTCTTTCAAGGAAATTCCCAAACTCTAAGCCATACCAATTAAAAGATACATAATTAATTAGAAAATTACTGTGAAATGATTAACTTTCATTTAAACGTTTAAATTGTCACTTAATTAAAAAAATGAAATAAATTATAATTTTTTAGGATATTGTCTATATTTTGAGTATAGCATGGTACTCCTGTGAGCTCTTCCTGTTATGTAGATAAATGGAAAATATACAAACTGTGGCTTAAATTGAGAGACACATTAAGTAGAAATCTTTTGTTTTCTGTCATTTGCATATCATCACACACAAAATTTTATGTTGTGATTCTGTTTACTCTTTTTAGCTTCTGACTTCCAGCCAATAAGATTTTCCTACCAAATGTGTTTTGTTGAGTTGAAAGAGTTGTCCCTTTCACATAACCTGGTCTGGGTCTTCCTATAAGAAATTTACAGTCGTGCCATGAAAAATGCTTGTAGCACAGACATATGCAAAGTATTACCACTTTGCTTTAATCACCAGAGCAGAGTCACTCCATGAATAATTTTAGTGCAGAGTCACTCCATGAATAATTCGAGCCACTAGCATCCTGTTGAAAGCCAAGACCTCTGGGTTGTGAGTCATCTGTTCTTTTCTGTGGCAGGTGTTGGGGTCAAAGCACTTTGGATCTTTACTATGGTTTGTAGAAAGGACAGTTAGGCATGTATGTCCCTAAGCTACTGCAGTTAGTGCACTTTCATTAGATGAAAGCTCATTTGAGGTGGTGTCATCCTGGAGGAGACAGTTTGCTTTTCTTCCTGCAGACCTGAGTTTTAGGGTCTTTCTGTAGTATTTCATATGGAAGCAACTGTTGATGAATTCTGGTTTCTCAGAGTTGGACATTTAATGTGAATCACAAAACCACCAAGTGATTTCACATGACTATAAACCTGTCAAGGTCTGTTTTATGGAGACCCAGGCAGGGACCATGGTTGGAGAGGCCAGTGCTGCTGCCGCCTAGATCCCACATTCAATTTGGCTGAATTTTGATATTGAGTAATTGTCAGGCTGAGAGTAAGTGGGGACAAAGACTCTAGTACAATATTATTATTAGAAGACAGTAGCCTGAATACATGAAACAAAGACTCTAGTACAATGTTATTATTTAAAAGAAAGTGGCATGAATACATGAAAAGTGATATACTGTGGCTGAAAAATGTCATTCATTCATTCCCTTGTTTACTCATTCATGTAATCCACCCTGATTACTGGCAATGAGGAGGCTTATCATGATGTTATGATACTAAGTTGTAAGCGGCACATTAATTGATTTTATATGTGCAGATGCTGCAAAAATTCCTGAAGGCATATAATACATAAAAATGTAATGCATAAAATATAATACATAAAATATAATTTCTTGAAATGCCATTTTCCCCCTCTCTTTCTGGTTAGGATCTTGAAAAAAAGTTAAAAAGCAGTGATTACATTCAACATATGGTGTTGGGAAAACTGATTATCAACAAGCAAAAAATGGGGTTTGACCGTTATCTAACATCATATACAAATGCTACCTCAAAATAGATCAAAGACCTAAATGAAAGCTATAGAATTATATAATTCCTAGAAGAAAACATAGGACAAAATCTTCATGATGTTGAATTTGGCAGTAGTTTCTTGGCTATAACACCAAAGCCACAGGCAAGAAAAGAAAAAATAGACAAATTGAAAATTGAAAAATTTTATGCATCAAAAGACAATTATCAACAGAGTAAAAAGGCAACCCACAGAATGGAAGAAAATATTTGCAAATCATATATGGAATAAAGGGATTAATATCCAGAATATACAGAAAACTCCTAAAACTCAACAACAACATTAACAAACAACTGGATTCAAATAGAGGAAAAGGACTTGAATAGATACTTCTCCAAAGAAGATACACAAATGGCCAATAATGGCATGTTAAAAAGATGTTCAACATCACTACCATTAGGAAAATGCAAATCAAAACTACAATGAGATGCTACCTTATGCCCATTAAGAGTAACTACTATGGGTACTATTAAAAAAAAAAAAAAACTGAAAATAACCTGTGTTGTTAAGGATGTGAAGAAAATAGAGTCCTTGTGCGCTTTTGATGTGAATATAAAATGTTATATACCCCAAAGAATTGAAAGCAGGATCTCAAAAGATACTTCAATACTTATGTTTATAGCAACATTGCTTCACAATAGATAAAATGTAGGAGCAACCTAAGTGGCCGCCAATGGATAAATGAATAAACAAATGTGGTATACACAATACCATGAAATAGTATTCAGCCTCAAAAAGGAGGGAAGTTATGACACAGGCTACAATATGGATAGATCTTGGGGACATTATGCTAAGTGAAATAAGCCAGTCACAAAAAGACAAATACTATGTGATACCACTTATATAGGATACTTAGAGTAGTCAAGAGCATAGAAACAAATAAAATGGTGATTGCCAGGAACTGAGGGAGAGGAGAAAGGGGAACTATTTTATGATGGGTAGAGAGTCTCAGTTTATAGTGATGAAAAGAGTTCTGGAGATGGATGGTGGTGCTTCTTGTTTTATCACAACAATATGAATATATTTAATAACACTGAATTGTACACTTACAAATGGTTAAAGTCCAAGGCAAGAGGATGACTTGAGGCTAGGTGTTTGAAAACAGCCTGGGAAACATAATGAGACTCTGTATTTACAAAAAATAAAATAAAATAAAATAATTAGTGAGGCATGGTGGCACACATTTGTAGTCCCAGCTACTCAGGAAGCTGAAGCAGGAGGATTCCTTGAGCCCAGGAGTTCGAGACTGCAGTAAGCTGTGATTGCACCGCTGTATTCCAGCTTGGGCTACAGAGCAAGACCCCATCTGTAAAAAATAAAAAAAAAAATTAAAAATAGCTAAGATGGTAAATTTTATGTTATGTGTATTTTACTCCAATAAAAAATTGTGATAAAACAAGCAGCAATGATTCCACCCTCCGGCAACCATAGGCAATGTCTATATTCTGGCCTCCATCATCTCAGGAGAAATAATAGCTTCTTTGGATTTTTTTTGTGATTCTCTAGATAAAGGCTCCATCAAGTCTTTGGAAGCCCTGGAGTTTCTAAGGGAAGTTGTTGGAATTTCCTGTGTCTGGTGAACAAGAAGGGTGGTCGACTCAGGAGCTGACCTCGGCTTCCTCCTGTGCCATGTCCCAGAAACAGCAGGCACACTGAGGGGGAAGGCAGTGTGAGTGTTGGGGATGGGATACTAAGTGATGTTGCCTTGCAAGCTAGGCAAAGGACCTGGGGCAGAGCCAGAAAGAGAGGAGAGATCTGTGAGCAGAGCATCTGCTGCCTTCAAATGGTCCATGCTCACTTGGACAGGGGTATCTCAGGGGTAACCACTGAGATACTCCTTCCAACAGTGGAGGACCTTCACCCATAAAAGGGGAAAACTATCATAAGGACCTCATAAATTGTAGAAGTCATACTAACATATGTGGTTAAAGTGTTTTGTTTGTGCTAAATAATAACTATTAGCCATTTTATTATTTTATTTCCATTTATATTCTTATTTGTCAAACTTACGTATTTGGAAGGGTTTTTATGATGGGTTTACTAACCAAAGGCAAACTTTAATCTGACCTATGCCCAAATTTTCACAAATTCAGAATTATGGAGATTTCAATATGGATTATATGTGTGATTAATGTTTCCAATTTTTAGAGTAAAGATAATTACTCTTTTATTTCTATTACATTTGTCACTTGAAAGTAACTTATACTCACTATAGAAATGTTTGGAAAACTTAAAAAAAATTAAAGAAAATAACTTACTCATGATCTTTTTACTTGGGGTTAACTACTATTAATTTTCATATATTTCCTTCCACTATTTTTGAATACACATATAGACTATATATGTACATATAACAAAATTTGATATATGCATATATTATAAAATTAGAATTATTACTATATATAATTTGTATAATTTGTACCATATGTTTTTAATATTAGTATTTTATCATAAACATTTACCTGTGTTATTAAATATTCTTCAAAAATATGACTTTTAATTCCTACCGAATATTCTATTACAGGACCATACTATAATTTACTGAATCTTTTCCCTATTGTCGGATCATAACTGGGTGATAAATATTTTTGTACATAAATCTTTTACTACATCTCTCATTTACTTAGGATAGATTTCTAGAAGTGGTATTATTGGTTCAAAAGTATGAGCAATTTTATGACTTATAGTACATATTGCCAAATAGCTTTCCAAGTCAAATTTCCAGTGGCAAGATATGAGAATCTTTGCTTTTTTTTAAATCTCTGCTAGCATTAAATATTACCTTTAAAATACATTTTAATTTTTTTTTTAACTTGTATTTCTTTCTTTTTTTTTATTGCATTTTAGGTTTTGGGATACATGTGAAGAACATACAATATTGTTGCATAGGTACACACGTGGCAGTGTAATTTGTTGCCTTCCTCCCCTTCATCTATATCTGGCATTTCTCCCCATGCTATCTCCCCACAACTCCCCATCCCCCACTGTCCCTCCCCCCCCACCTGTCCCTCCCCTATTTCCCCCCAACATACCCCAGCGTATAGTGCTCCCCTCCCTGTGTTCATGTGTTCTCATTGTTCAACACCCGCCTATGAGTGAGAACATGCGGTGTTTGATTTTGTGTTCTTGTGTCAGTTTGCTGAGAATGATGGTTTCCAGGTTCATCCATGTCCCTACAAAGGACACAAACTCATCGTTTTT
>PVKP010016855.1:0-47302 GCA_004027715.1 Plecturocebus donacophilus
CTCTCCCTCCTTTCTTCTCTCCCTCCTCCCTTCTTCTCTCCCTCCTCCCTTCTTCTCTCCCTCCTCCCTTCTCTCACTCCTCCCTTCCTTTACTTTCTCCCCCAAGCTGAAGTGCAGTGACGTGATCATAGCTAACTGCAGCCTTGATCTCCTGGGCTCAAGTAATCCTCTGGCCTCAGTCTCCCAAAGTGCTGGGATTATAGGAATGGACCACCATGCCTGGCCAGCAAATGTTTTAAAATTTTCATTTTAAATTATATTTTCTCAAGTTTTTCTAGTTAATCCTTAGTGTGAAAGTCTCCTATTCCCGAAAGACTAATTCATTTCTGTCTTTGTAGTTGTGCCTTTCATTAATCTGATGGGTTTGAGGATCCATAGCTAAAGCTTTAAGAATTAATGTACATATAAAGACCCTTGTAAATAAGTGTCATTTGCCTTGCAAGCAGTTGTTTTTTTTCCTGAGATCAGGCTAATTTATTGACAATTTTGTTGTACTTGACAAGTAACAGGTGTTAACATCTTTTGCAATTGTCACAGGGACTGGAGAGTCTAGGTCACCATGTTCATAAATGAAGTCCAGGAAATTTTATTTCTCCTGTGGCTAATCATTTACATTTGACATGAATCTATCATCTGTGCCTATAGTCTCTCTGCTTTTACCTTTGTCTTCTATAGTGTGTTCTTCTCATAATAGTCATACTTTTAAAATAGAATTCAGATTATTTATTTGCTCTGTGTATTTTACAGGCTTTCCTTATAACTCAGAGTAAAACTCAAAGCCCTTATGGTGGCCTGTAAGACCTACGTGATCTAAACTCATGATGCCTATTTGATTGCACCTGTTACTGTTCCCCTGCAGCCCCGCCACTCTGTTGTAACCATAGAAGTTGCCTTGTTTTTCCTGACACTCCAAAATGCTGTTGCCTCATGACCTTTGCACTTTTCATTTCTTCTAGAATGCTTCTTCTCTAGGTATCCCACATGGATTGCTGTTTGCCCTCTGTTAGGTCTCTACTCAAGTATCAGAGAGAGGCCTTCTCTGACCATACGTTACAAATAATTGCAGTGTCCTTCCTGTCACTCTTGATCCAAGTTCTGAGCTAGGTGCTGAGCAGATAAAAAGGATATTAAGATTCCTGCTCTGGACAAACTTAGTGATGTGAGAGAAAAAGACTTGTATGCAGTGCAGTTAATTGAGAAATATGTTAAGCACCTAAAACGATATCTGAAATGCTAGATGCTTATACGTGATAATGAACTGTAGAGGTTTATTCCAAGTACAGGGTGAGTGCACAGATGCATAGGGTTGATATTGTCTAGATCCACAGAGAGAATACTCCACAGAGGAAAACACGTTTGAATTAGGCCCTAAAAAGTAAGTGAAAAAAGGAATGCATGTTCTGGGTAAAAGGAAGAGTATACACAATGACTAAATTTATTGAGATTGAAACCTAAATGTATTGCCTAGAAAAATGCTTAATTCACCTCTCTAGTGGCTTTTAAAACAACAATTAGAAAGCATGTCATTTGCAGTATGAATAGATTGTTTCAATAACATTGTATTAATACTTTAAAGGGAGTCAGTGCCAAAATCAAGAGTGTTTATTTTAATTTTTTGAATCTTTGAACAGTTGAGATAACTGTACCATGTAAAGATTAGTCAGTATACTCTACTATGTAAAGTATAGTAAATCAATCAGGATACTATTCACTGTACCATGTAAAGTGTAATATATAAATCGGGATACTATTTAACACCTAAAAGAAAGAATTTGCCAAATACATTGACCTGAATGTTATTTCATAAAACTGTGAACTTTATTTCCAAGTGATCATTTAGAAACTTTAGGTTTTTAGTGAGTGTACTTCATTCTTAAGATATTTGAGGACAATTCAAGGTGGAATAGTTATGGACCAGGAATTGGAGGTAGTAAAATCCTAATGTGATACGGATACGCAAGATGCTTATAAATGGTAGTGGATTATAGAGGTCCATTTCAAGTGCAGTGGGATAGCAAACAGGTTGTTTTCTGCCTATTTGCTTCCTTAGCTAGACCCTTGAACCTATTTTTCACCTATCAAGTAAAGGAGAGACTAGAAAGATATATGGGAGAGACTGTAACAAGTATATATATACGTGTTTCAGAATTGTTGCAACTTTTGCTGCAGGCTACCGTTTTGAGGAACTATGAGTTTTTTAAAAATATAAACTTACTCTGAAAATTTAGCTTAAATTCATTTGTTAATGAATTTTTTCTGGCATTTGGCAATGAGCTAAATCTAATGTATTTTGACTCTCTCATAGTAACTTAGCATCCTAATATCAGATGTTATACTAAAACATGAGGAAGACAAGATCCTTTCTCTTTTTAATTAAATGTGGTAGATAAAGCTAGAAAGACAAGAATGCAACTGAAGATGGATGTGTCTCTTAGGTACAAGGTAATGGATCTATATTCTTTTAACAACTGTTTTGATTGTATCAGATCTAAAGATTTTATTTGAAGAAAAAGCCTAAGGAAGCACTGTTATCTGTGAAAGTACAAAGTAATACCTGTATTGAAAATGAACAGTCCGCTGTTACCAGAAACTTCCTTATTTTTAAAGCCTCTGTAATTTTCTTGGTCATCAGAACCTTGGCATATAAAAATTTCAGAAAACCCATGGCTTTAGTTAAGGCAACATATGTTCTCATCACCTTTGTAATGAAATTAGGAAGCAGATGTAGGAGAACATTTCAGGTTCTGTGTTCTGCCTCTCTCTTATGGGAAGCAGTGATTCAGTACAGTTGTTCTCATTTGCCAGTTGGAGAACCCATGCTATTCTGTGTTGAAAATATTAGTATAAGGCTTTTTTTTTCTCCCAGAAGCCTTGTTTCTTATTTTCAGGTATTTTTTTATGTTAGTATCATTTTGTTTTTTTAAAAATAATACTGATGGTAAATAGTAGAGCTTTGAAAAAATATATCATTTCTTGGGAAATAAAATATTGATGGCCCCATGAAGTCTGCCACTTGGTTGGTTTTTGGTATATGTGTATGTCTATGTATATCTGTGTATTGTATTGATCTATAAAATCTAAATGTCTGGAAACTACTGATTAGAAAGATCAAGGGCTTTGGATTCAGCACACCTGTTTTAAATTCTTTCTCTGCTGTGTTTTTATTTTTGTCATCTTTAAAATGGGGATGTGAGTACTTATCTCCTAGGGTTGTGGGAAGAATTGACTGAGATAATGTATATGTAATGGTGTAGTGCCAGGTACATAATAGAAGCTGAGTAAATTCATTTCTTCTTTTTTCTTACAAGTGGTTGGGGATAGAGAGAATCTCAGGTAAAGTTACAAGTACAGTTGACCCTTGAACAATGCCAGGTCTAGGGGCACCAGCCCCCTGTGCAGTAAAATATCAGCATATGACTTTTGACTCCCCAAGATCTTAACTGCTAATAGCCTACTGTTTACCAGAAGCCTTACCAATAACAAGTAGTCAGTTAACATGTATTTTATGTATTATATACTATAGTTTAGCAATAAAGTAAGTTAAAGAAAGGAAAATGTTACTAAGAAAATCGTAAGAGAGAATATATTATCTCTTCATTAAGGGGAATTGGAAACAGATCATCATGAACATCTTCATCCTTATCATCTTCATGTTGAATAGGAGGAGAAAGAGAAAGGGTTGGTCTTGCCATCTCAGGGGTGGCAGAGGCAGAATAGGTGGAGGAGGTAGAAGGGTAGGCAGGAGAGGCAGGTATAGTTCATGGAACTTTTATGGGAAAAGAATCATGTATAAGTGGACCCCTGCAGTGCAACCTATGTTCTGTGGGCTTTTAAATCATCTTTTACACATATGCTGCTAGTTACAGCATGGTCTTTTTTAAAATGAGAAACCAGAAGTTTTTCTCCCTCATGTTAATGATGGTCCAGTTTACATCCCCATTTTAATGTGGTTATTTTTGCTGCTTTTTGACTGATTGTAATAGATGTTGACCTCATTTGATTCTAAAGTATACAAAAATATGAAAATGGTAAGCATGTACCTTAAGTAGTTTCATCGACCTATTTAAATTTATGAAATATTTTTTCCTATAAACAGATGAGTACAACAATTTATAGACAGCTTTGTGAGTAGGTATTTTGTTTCCAGTATACAGAAGTTGCATAATAATTACCAGTTAGGTATTTTAGATTGGCATGGTAGTGACTGTTTAATAATAAGACTGCTACTACTTAATAGCACATATAGATAATTGATATATCTATCTATATATACATATATAGATAGATATCACATATATATAGTATGTGTGATGTTTATAAAATTTCAATTAGGCATGGTCTATAATCTCTAGTAACTATTATCTCTATCCTTAGCTACCAAGATACCAGGATAGGTTATGATCTGACCCAGTAGCTTTTGGTAAATTTCTTTGCTATAAGAAAGAGTATATATATTGGGCATGCACAGTAGTCAAGTCCCAGCCCAGCTGAGTGAATTACATACGTTTATCATTCCCTGTAATAGAACTTGCAAATTTAGAACTAATTTGGTTGAAAACATTAAATTATAGATTAACACTATAATGAGCAACGAAAGTGTATACTTTGCTGTCCAACGGGATAGTTTATATGCTGTTTGACCGATTTTGTGAGATTAAGTTGAGAAATCTAAGTGTTTTAGAGAGATAGTGGTAAATGTGTCCATCAGTGTTTGATTATTGCATAGAACACCTTTTAATGTCTACTTCAGACCAGCAGTTTTGGAAGTATTTTAGATACAGCACTCTTTTAAAAATTTTTCAGATATTCAGAGTCCTAATATATATCTGACAAAAATGGAGCATCTCTTGTTGGGTGAATGGGAATAAAGGAGCCAGGCATTGTTAAGAATCTGTCCTGCTTATACTCCTCTCTGTTTCTAGAAACCCCTCTGCCGCCTATGGGGCTCCTTACCACTTCTTTAGAGGTTCAGATAAGAAGAGTCTTAACTTAAAGGCCTAAGCTAAAGGAAATAATAATTATTTTACTGGAGCGAGTAATTTTTAGATAATTTAGCATTAGATATATACAAATACTTTTAATATCAAAAGGTAAAATATATTTCTTAGTGTCTACTAGCTGCATCTTAGATTTTTAAAAGCATCTTTGTAATTAAAAATATATATGTATTGGCCTTTTCTTCTTGAAAAGGTCTTATAATTTTAAAAAAGATAAACCAGGGCCAGTTGTGGTAGCTCACACCTGTAATTCCAGCACTTTGAGAGGCCGAGGCAGGCGGATAACCTCAGATCAGGAGTTTGAGACCAGCCTGGCTAACACAGTGAAACCTCAGCTCTACTAAAAAAAAAAATACAGTACAAAAAATTAGCCAGGCATGGTGGCGGGAGCCTATAATCCCAGCTACTTGGGAGGCTGAGGCAGAAAATTGCTTGAACCCAGGAGGTGGAGGTTGTAATGAGCCAAGACAGCCTGGGCAGCAATAGCAAAACTCTGTCTCAAAAAAAAAAAAAGAAAAAAAAGATGAACCAAAAAAATCAACACAAGGAAACTATCTTGATGATTCTGTGAATAGTTTAAAATATATAGGATTAATTTTATGGTATGCCATTCTTGAATTTGTAAGAGATTACTCTTTTATTATTATAATATAAAGCTCCAAGTTATGATGTCTTCTTCTAAACCATTTTTTGTTTAGAATACTTTCTATGCTTTTGAGAAAAGTTGAAATTATATGTCTCTTTTATGTTTTTAAATTCAATGATGTTGAAGGGAAAACCACCCAGTTTCCATTTGTGTGAAATGTATGTATGTTTTTGGTTGTCTTGCATATTAGTAAATAAACGTATTTTCTACCCTTTCCCATTGAAGTTACAGGTTTAGCTACAAAGGGGTGATGGAAATAACTATTTATTTTCCTTAATAACTATTTTTCTTAATCAATATAACACTCTGAGGCCAGGCGTGGTGGCTCATGTCTGTAATCTAAGCACTTTGGGAGGCTGAGATGGGCAGATCACTTGAGGTCAGGAGTTGGAGACCAGCTTGGCAAACATGTTGAAACCCCGTCTCTACTAAAATTTTGTATAAACAACAAAAAAAGATTAGCTGGATGTGGTGGCACACACCTGTAATCCCAGCTACCCAGGAGACTGAGGCAGGAAAATTGTTTGAACCCAGGATGCAGAGGTTGCAGTGAGCTGAGATTAGGCCACTGTACTCCAGCCCAGTCTCACTGGGTGACACAGTGAGATTCAGTCCCAAAAATGTAAAAATAAAAAACCCTCTGGAATAATTTCTATTTTGTATTTCTGATTAATTTTTCCACTACCTCCAAATAAGTGTGGGTAATTGACAGTTGTTCACACAAAGCTTTAGATAATTCTATGATTAATTTTTCATCAGTTTAGAGAGGTCTCAGTGAGCATGCCTGTGTTGTCAGGTGTTCATGCCATTACTGCTAATGAAATAGAAATGTTAAGCAAAAATAGTTACTGTCCATTTTCAGTTAGCTTTTAAAACAGCTAATTATAAAAGCTAACTTGTGGTTTGCAAATGACCACATATCTTTATTTCAAGGAAATTCTGGGTTACGGGTTACTTCATCTATTTACCCATAATAATATCTGAAATAGTTAATGTGGATCTGGGTTTCACCACTTACTAAGAGTTAGTTCCATAATTTTGGGAAAAATTTATAATGTTCTTAGGGGGTGTGTGTTGTACAGCTCAAATATGATATTTTACATGCAAGCACTTAATAGGCTATAATGTGCTCTTGGCAAAGTAGGATGAAAAGGAGGGATAGCCTGAGCCCTGGAATTTGTCTGAAGTCCTTGGAGACTAGAGTAAAGCACCCATAAAGACTTGGATCTACACAGAATAAATCATGACCAAGATATGAAAAGTCAGTGATTAAGTCAGTATTGATCTCAGTCTATAGCTTATAGCTTTTCTCATTTTTAAAAAACATATTTAAAGAAAGTGTGTATCCCTCTCAAGTTTCTGACATGTCCTTATGTTGTTGATGCCTAAAGAGAATCTCTGAGACTAGGATGAGAATTAGTGAACAATGAAAGGAAATTAAAATGAGAGAAGTCTGAATTATCTCCTTTCATTGAAGAGCGAGTGCCTACGGTGAAAAGCATACTTCAGGCTATTTAAAACGTCCTCTTTATCAAGTTCTCCTGGCTTTCACGCTTTGCTCCAAGTCCAGCTCTGAAAAGGAGTATTTTTGGTAATTGTATTTAAGGAGTATTTTTGGTAATTGTAATTTCTCATTATAAATTAATAATTAGCCATCACATGCATCTTATGTATTTGGTATATTAGTCTGCTAGGACTTGCAAAACAAAATATCATAGGGTGGGTGGGTTAAAAAACAGACATTTATTTCTCATAGTTGTGGAGGGAAGTTTAAAATCATGGTCCTGGCAAATTTAGTTTCTGGTGAGGGTTTTCTGGCTTGTAGATGCCAGCCTTCCTTGTCCTCACATGACCTTTCCCGTGTGTGTGTGTGTGTGTGTGTGTGTGTGTATGTGTATAGGGGTGTGGGCTGGGAGAGAGTGAGCTCTCTGGTGTTTCTTCTTCCTTATTTACTTAATCTTTTTCTTTCTTCTTTTCCTTTTTTTTTTTTTTTTTTTGAGATGGAGTTTCATGCTTGTGGCCCAGGCTGGAGCACAATGGTGCAGTCTTGGCTTACCACAATCTATGCCTCCTGGGTTCAAGTGATTCTCTTGCCCCAGCCTCCCAAGTAGCTGGGATTACAGGCATGCACCACCACGCCGGGCTAATTTTGCATTATTTCTAATAGAGGCAGTGTTTCTCCATGTTGGTTAAGCTGGTCTTGAACTCTCGACCTCAGGTGATCCACCTGCCTTGACCTCCCCAAGTGCTGGGATTATAGGTGTGAGCTACCATGTCTGGCCTTTTTTTCTTTTTTCTTATCTTATTTTCTAATCTAGTCTTTAGAGAGTTTGTGTCTCTTCTTATAAAGGCACTCATTCTAACAGATCAGTGCTGTACCCTTGTGACCTAATTTAACCTTAAGTACTTCCTTAGAGTCCCTATCTCCAAATGCAACCACAATGGTGTTCAGGACTATAACATGAATTTGGGGGTATACAAGAATTTAGCTTATAATACTTGATTACTCTGTATCTGCCCCTGACAGGTGGTTCATCTTATACTTTTTGGGTCAAAGCACATTTGGGGACATGCATTGAGTTGGGTCAGCTATGGTGGCACACTCACTAAGAGTGTCATCCGGAACTATCCTGCATCACCTGTGGGATACCTAGACATTGTATGGCTGAATGAGATAGCACATTTAACTATATCTATAGTTTTAGTCCTTGACATGTCTAAATCTGGTCTATTTCTCTGTAAAATGGTAATAATAACCGTTGTTCCTTAAAGTTGTTATTGATCATAATTGTTTAAGGGAAAATGTATTTTGAACTATAAAATGCAAAGATTAGTTATTTTTTATAAAGATGTACGATATTCCTTTTATTGTTATTTGCAGATCTAAGGACTTGAACCCAGATCTTCTAATTACAGGTGTAAGACTCTAAGTAGCCAAACACATTCATTTTTTTTCAGGATAATTGTAATTCTTCACAGGCAAGCACTCTAGGGGAAGTTCTCACAAGTTTTATTTGCACCATCTCATGCAAATTGAAATGCTGTGCTTCTAATGCTCAAGCTCTGCTAAGGGACAGACTGCCTCCTCAAGTCAGTCTCTGACTCCCACGCCTCCTGACTGGGAGATACCTCCCAGCAGGGATTGACAGACGCCTCATACAGGAGAGCTCTGGCTGGCATCTGGTGGGTTCTCTTATGGGACTAAGCTTCCAGAGGAAGGAACAGGCAGCAGTCTTTGCTGTTCTGCAGCCTCTGATGGTGATACCCAGGCAAACAGGGTCTGGAGTGGACCTCCAGCAAACTCCAGCAGACCTGCAGAAGAGGGACCTCACTGTTAAAAGGAAAGCTAACAAACAGAAAGGAATAGCATCAACATCAACAAGAAGGATGTCCACTCAGAAACCCCATCTGAAGGTCACAAACATTAAAGACCAAAGGTAGATAAATCCATGAAGATGAGGAAAACCCAGTGCAAAAAGACTGAATATTCTGAAAACCAGAATGCCTCTTCTCCTCCAAAGAATCACAACTTCTCACCAGCAAGGGAACAAAACTGATGGAGAATGAGTTTGAAAATCGACAGAAGTAGGCTTCAGAAGATGAATAATAACAAACTCTTCTGAGCTAAAGGAGCATATTCTATCCCAGTACAAGGAAGCTAAGAACCTTGAAAAGTTAGAAGGGCTAACTAGAATAACCAGTTTAGAGAAGAACATAAATGAACCTGATGGAGCTAAAAACATAGAATGAGAACTTTGTGAAGCATACACAAGTATCAATAGCTGAATCGATCAAGTGGAAGAAAGGATATCAGAGACTGATAATCACTTAATGGAATAAAGTGCGAAGACAAGACTAGGGAAAAAAGAATGAAAAGGAACAAGGCCTCCAAGAAATATGAGACTATGTGAAAAGACTAAACCTACATTTGATTGGTGTATCTGAAAGTGATGAGAATGGAACCAAGTTGGAAAACACTCTTCAGGATATTATCCAGGAGAACTTCCCCAACCTAGCAAGACAGGCCAACGTTGAAATTCAAGAAATTGAGAGGACACCATAAAGACACTCCTTGAGAAGAGCTACCCAAGGACACATAATCGTTAGATTCACCAAGGTGGAAATGAAGGAAAAAATGTTAAAGGCAGTCAGAGAGAAAGGTCGAGTTACCCACAAAGGGAAGCCCAAAAGACTAACAGCAGATCTGTTTGCAGAAACCCTAGTGGGGGCCAGTATTTCACATTCTTAAAAGAATTTTCAATCCAGAATTTCATATCCAGCCAAAGTAAGCTCCATAAGTGAAGGAGAAATAAAAACCTGTACAGACAAGCAAATTCTGAGGGATTTTGTCACCACTAGGCCTGCCTTACAAGAGCCCCTGAAGAAAGCACTAAATATGGAAAGGAAAAACTAGTACCAACCACTGCAAAAACATACCAAATTGTAAAGACCATTGACACTATGAAGAAACTGTATCAAGTAACAGGCAGAATAACCAGCTAGCATCATAATGACAGGATCAAATTCACACATAACAATATTAATCTTAAATGTAAATGGGCTAAATGTCCCAATTAAAAGACAGACTGGCAGATTGGATAAAGAGTCAAGACCGATCTGTGTGCTATATTCAGGAGACCCATTTCACGTGCAAAGACACACATAGGCTCAAAGTAAAGGGATGGAAGAAGATTTACCAAGCAAATGGAAGGCAAAAAAAAGCAGGGGTTTGCAATCCTAGTCTCTAATAAAACAGACTTTAAACCAACAAAGATTAAAAGAGATAAAGAAGGGCATTACGTAATGGTAAAGGGATCAATGCAACAAGAAGAGCTAACACATGTTTATTGCATCACTATTCCCAATAGCAAAGGCTTGGAACTAACCCAAATGCCCATCAGTGATAGACTGGATAAAGAAAATGTATCAAATAAACATCATGAAATACTGTGCAGCTATAAAAAAGGATGAGTTCTTGTCCTTTGCAGAGACATGTATGAAACTGGAAACCATCATTCTCAGCAAACTAACAAAGGAACAGAAACGCAAACACTGCATGTTCTCACCCGTAAGTTGGAGTTGAACAGTAAGAACACATGGACACAGGTAGGGGAACATCACACACCAGGGCCTGTCAGGGGTGGGGAGCTAGGGGAGCGATAGCATTAGGAAAAATATCTTATGTAGATGATGGGTTGATGGTTACAGCAAACCACCATGGCACATGTATACCTATGTAACAAACCTGCACATTCTTCACAGGTACCCCAGAACTTAAAATAAAAAAATAAAACCAGAAACGCTGTGCTTTGTTTTGTAAATTACAGTATTTAAACTCTGCTGCTAGTGGTTGATGTCCAAAATA
This sequence comes from Plecturocebus donacophilus, assembly GCA_004027715.1. NCBI lineage: Eukaryota > Metazoa > Chordata > Mammalia > Primates > Pitheciidae > Plecturocebus > Plecturocebus donacophilus. The sequence continues at coordinate 11,009 of PVKP010016855.1, forward strand.
ATATTTTGCTTAGTGGTCTAGAGCCTACAGAAGAATAACCTTAAGACTGGAAAAATAGATCTTTCAGCCCAGCAACTTTATATAGTACATACGGTAAACTGCATAGAATGTTAAGGAAACCTCCCGTATTCGCTTACCAGCTGGTATTTTTATAGGAAGAGGATTTTATTTAATATCTAAGTTTGGAGGGAGGTAGGAGAGGAAAGTGAAGAAAAGCTTTGGATTATTAAAGGGGTGAGAAAGCTATTATTCACACTGCTTCAGGGATGAAAAGGAGGACTCAGAGGGAGTGAGAGATTATATAAAGAAAAATACTATGTTGATGCTAACTGTGTTTTGTAGGAATATTGATGCTGCCTCTTTGCTTCAAAATGTGCTACCCTGAATTACAAGTGATCTTTAGCTGTTTGATTCTACAGAATCATAGGAGCTCCCTCAAATCTGGAGCATTTGTGCAGACTAACTATTGCTTTATGGTATCTGCCCTAGGTAGGAAGTATTTTAGTGGTTTGTCTTCAGTCCTACAGAGTTTTAGTCAGATACTTTAGAAAACAAAGTTGAGTTCCTATTTGAAAAGATTTACTCACAGTGATTTGTATTGCAAAGTCATGCCCCTAAAAGGGGATCTTTTAGAGCCACAGCCCTGAACTAGGCTAGGAGGCATGGAGAAGAGGAGCACAGGGCTTCTGAATCCTGGCTATGTGTAGATGCAGGTTAAAATTAAAATATTACTAACTTTTACTCATCTGAGATAGATGTTGGAACTTCAACTCTCCATGTTTTTTAATAAAATTTTTTAAAAAAGAAAACTTGATGAAATTTCAGTGTTGCTATTTTTACAAAAATTTGAGACATAGAAGTATTGACTTAACATGAGAGGATATCTTTAATAATTTCATGTAACATAAACAGATCTTTAACTTCTGCTTATATGAAGTTTGTAAAATTTAAACTTCTTAAAATAATGACAGCATAAGAGTATTGAGATTTATAATAACGTAAATTAATACATATAACCCTTTCTTTTATATGTATATTATCTTAATATATAATGAAAATATTTAGTTAGTAAATATTAAGGTTAAGGCAAAGTCATGTAATCTTAATTCATCTAACAGCTGCCTCTTGTTCCTTATTTATTCCATTTTTAAAGTAGTTTACAAATGAAAACATTTGTGTTAATGCCTTGGCATTAAATACCAGTTCTTAGAAATCAGGAAATTCCTAAGTTATACTTCCTCTAGCAATGATATATCAACATTATTTCTATGAGTGTAGTTATATTCAATTTTCCTGTTATATATATACCTTTAAAAGGTTATATAAGCCAATTTAAACAAGTTAATATTAGAGTAGAAGTGTAAACTTTGGAATTTCCTTACTTTTAACATTTTACTTTCCACTTTGTTTTGGTGAACTGGATCATGCAATTTAATTTATACAGTTAGTATAAATATACTTATATTTAAAGAGCTAGTTTTTATTTTCAGCCATCACATTATGAATAGCTTCTTTTTAAAAAAGACTTAATTTTCATCCTCTATAATGAGAAGTACTTAGTGTTTGCCCTCCACTCTTGGTAGCTTTTAATTTTTACCTCTCCAGCTATGATCTGAAGTCATTCCACAGGTTATGGTCTGTTCTTTGTTTTCAGTAGAGGAATTATAGTTTCATAAATTACCCACCTTCTCTAGATACATTGTAGAAATATAAATAGAATTGCACATACTAACTGCAGAAGCCAAAGCATTGGGTATCACCTTTCTTGTTGATCCATGTTTTTTTCCAATTGTTTTTGGGTTTTTGTTTTGTTTTGTTTTTGTTCTTTGGAACAAGGACAATCATAACACAGTAATATGAATTCATTCCTTTATTCAACAAACATCTATTGAAAGTTTGCCATGTGCCATGTACTTCCAAGTATGGGAGATACAGCACTAATCAAAGCAAAGTCCTTTTTCTCTTAGAGCATTCATTCTAATAAGTGGAAAAAGAATATACATTCAATAAGTGTATACTCTATCAGGTTGTGATAAACAATATGAAGAAAAATTAAGTAGGGTATGGAGATGGAGACCAATAGAGGTACTGTTTTAGACAGGATAGTCAGGGAAAGCTTTTCTTCCTGGTAAGATAATATCTAACTGGATACCTGAAAGAAATGTGCATGTGTTAAGGAAAAACAAACCAGTAAGCAGGAACACCAGTTGCAAAGGCCCTGAGATGGAAGTGCTATATTCCCAGAAGGAGGCTAGTGAGAAGAGAGGTTCAGATGATAAGGTGAGAGTAATAATGGGTGTGGAGGACATGGAATTCTCCGTTACCTTATAGGCCTTGATAAAGACTTTGAATTTTCCCCAAAGTGGAGGATTTTGAGCAGAAAAGATACATGATCTGAATTATAGTCTACAAGGATCACTATAGCTACTCTACAGAAAACAGATTGCAAAGGAGCAATGACATAATGGATAGATAATCAATTCGTAGGTTAACCATTCAGTCAAGAGATAGTAGTGGTTTAGACCAGAATAAATATGATGGAGATAGTGAAAGGGGAATTCCAAAATACTTTTAAGGTAAAGATGGTAGGATTTGTTGGTTAGATACAAAGTGTGACCATAAAGTGAGTCATTAGAGGTAACTCCAAAGTTTACCTGGATAACTTGCCGATAGTTGTTTTTACAGAAATCCTTTCCTGACCATTTTTGGTTTTTCTCTAGGTAGTAGCCACTCTTACTCAATTTTTAATCAGAGCTAACAATTGTCCTTAAAGTTTATTAATGTGTCCCATTTTAACTCCTCTATAAAGAAATGGTCAACTTGTTAATGTTTACTAGAGTTTGACACTTCTTTAAGTGATTTAAAAAGGCACATTGACTTTTCTTTCTTTTAAATAATTGTACTTATGGCAGATATAATATAGCTTGCTGACTAAGAAATGTGGAGAACCAGTTTGCTCAGAAACAGAGCTCTTTGTGGTCTCTTATAACTATTTCCTTTACTTCCCAAGGGCCTTTCTAAATGCCACATTCAGAGTGGACTTTTCTCACCACCTCATTTAAAACACTCCTGCATTACTTTTTATCTCTTTACCTTGTTTTATTTGTCTCAGTTGTATTTATTATATGATATATATATATATATATATATATATATATGCTTGTTTCTTATTTTTGTGTCTGTATCACCTCACTAAAATACAGATTTTGTAAGGGCAGTGGCTTTAAAAAAAACTGCTTCAGCTCAGTGGGCTATAATAGTAAGTTACCATAAATAAGTTGAACATATATATGGTTTTAAGTAGATGTCCTTATGTCACATAATGGGTGTTTCTTAAATGGCAGCATGAAAAGAATAATAGGTATCCTTGTACGTTGCTGGTGGGAATGAATATAAAACGGGATAGCCACTCTGGAAAACAATATGGCAGTTCATTAAAAAGTTATACGTAGAATTACCATATGACCCAGCATTGCTACTTCTGGGTGTATACTCAAAAGAATAGCAAGGATTTAGATACTTATACACCATGTTTATAGCAGCAGAATTCACAATAGCTGAAAGGTGGAGGCAAACCAGGTATCCATTGGCAGATGCATAGATAAAATATGGTGTATACATGCAATGTGATATTATTCATTCTTAAAAAGGAATGAAATTCTGGCATATGCTGGAACATGCATGAAACTTGAAGACATTACAATAAGTAAAATAAGCCAGTCACAAAAGGACAAATGTTTTATGATTTTATTTTATGAGATACATAGAGTAGTCAAATTCATAGAGACAGAAAATAGAATGGTAGTTGCTAGAGGCCAGGGGGGAATAAGAAATAGGGAGTTATTGTTTAATGGAAACAGAGCTTCAGTTAAAGAAGATGGAAATGTCGAGATGGATAGTGGTGATGGTTGTACAACAGTATGAATGTACCTGATGCCACAGAACTGTATACTTAAAAATGGTTAATTTGGTAAATTTTATGTTATGTATATTTTACCACAATTTAGAAAAGTTCTGAGCTTGAATCTCAAGTTGACCTTGTTGGCTTTCTGGAGTTATTCACTGTTTGTTTGTTTGTTTGTTTGTTTGTTTTTTGAGACAGATTCTCTTTGTCTCCCGGGTTGGAGTGCAGTGGCACAATCTTGACTCACTGCCACCTCCATTTACAGGGTTCAAGTGATTCTCATGGCCTCAGCCTCCCGAGTAGCTGGGATTACAGGCATCTGCCACCATGCCAAGATAATTTTTTCTATTTTTAGTAGAGACAGGGTTTCACTGTGTTGGCCACTCGACTGTACTCAAATTCCTGGACTCAAATTCCTGGCTTCAAGTGATCCACCCACCTCGGCCTCCCAAAGTGTTGGGATTACAGGTGTGAGCCACCGCGCCTGGCCCGGACTTACTCACTGTTCTGCTCTAGGCTTTTACATAGAATCAAATCTGAAACATTTAACTTAACATCGACTGACATGCGGATTTGCCACTATTATTCCAAGTTCTTTAATTTTGTACGTCTTCATTTTAAGGTCCCTAAGCTCATGTTGTTAATGGTTATTTTCCTAATGTTTTACTTTATCATGTATATAAAATTCTTAAAGTCTTAAATTCCGTTTTCTGATATTGAGGTCCTATAAGGTTGTAGTCTTAATGGGTGTACATATAATAGTTACTCGGTAAGTTACCATAAATAAGTTGACACGGTGGTTCACACCTGTAATCCCAGCATTTTGGGAAACCAGGGCAGGAGGATCACTTGAGCCCAAGAGTTCGAGACCAGCCTGGGTAACATGACAAAACCTGTCTCTACAAAAAAATACAAAAATTGGCCAAGTGTGATGTTGCATGGCTGTAGTCCCAGCTACTCGGGAGGCTGAGGTGAGAGGATCACTTGAGCCCAGGAGGTTGAGGCTGCAGTGAGCCATGATCACGTCACTGCACTGCAGCCTGGGTGACGAAGTGAGACCCTGTCTCACTCTCCTGTGAGACTCTTAAAGGGTGGTTTACTTTTATTTTTTCATGATTCTTTTAAAAATTTCCTAGTTACTGGTTCTCATGTTGTTATTCTCACATCATAATTTATTTATTTTTTATGATTGTTGTCAGTATCTCTCTGAATCTAATGAGACAAAAATCACAAAGTAATTTTAAACAGGAAAAGTTTAATATAAAGAGTTATGAAGCTGTGATATATTCGTAACTATACAAGTGTAAAGAGAACTATAACAAACATACTAGGCCTGAAGGAGGAGAATATTTAAGGAAGGAACAGCTTGGAAGAGGGTCCTTCCCCAAAGTTGGAGTTCAGACCTTGTTAGAGAAGGTATAGTCTGCTGGGACCAGAGTTGGTCTGTAGTTGCTGGGTAAGCAGGAAACAGTCTTTTTGGGTCACAGTCAAACTGAGGCTCCTGGATGGGCTTGCAAAGGTAGTCGCAGTGCCATTGACCGGTAGCATGTTCTAGAACATGTACTATTGTGTTGGGAGAGCCTCAGAAAGATGATCAAGACACAGGGATCCAATAGACAAAAGGATGGGGATGGGAAACTTGGAAGGGGTTGATGGTATTGGGTGGACCAGAAATAAGCTGGGACATTTTGAATGGATTTTGAGAAAAGAAAGCGCTATATTTTTCTCTCTCCTCTAGTCTTCATTTATTTAAAATACATGTAAATGTAAATGTTCTTTCCATTAATATCTTTTCATCTCAATTGCTCTAACTGAAGCTTTTATTATCTCCATCCTAAGGGACTGCATTATTCTCCTAATTTATCTTCTTGCCTTCAGAATCTTCCTCTCCCAATCTAGTGTCATTTTTATAAAACAAAGTCAGATGTGATACTTTCTTGCTTTAAAATATCTTAGTGATCCCCCACTGCAGAATAATGTCAGGTCTCTTCCTATTCTGTTAGTTTCTTTTCATCCCACTGTCCCATAGTCATCCTAGGAACCTTCTGTATTCAACTTTTCAAAGATTTTCAAGCATCATTGTCTTCTCCTTTGCATATTTTGTCCCTTCTCTTCTGCCTTAACTTTGCATCTGGAAAAATCTATCAATCTTTTAAACCTTATATGCCACGTAGGGTTTCCTTGTTTGCCCAAACCTTCCTCACTGCTAACTGACCATTTCACTTTGAACATGCTTTCATTTGTTTATGTATCTCTCATCCCACTTTGTACTGAGTTTTGTTTCCTTATTCATCTCTTTTCTCTTGGAATTTACACAGCATTAGTGGGTGCTTAATAAATGTTTGTTATCTGAACAAATAAACCTGAATTCTTTGCTTTAATATTCTTTTACACAGATAATATGAGCATCTACCCTAACTTAGAAAGATAGGGTTCAGAATGATACATACTATACTTGAGAGTTATTTGGGCCCTGTGTGTTTTATGGCTGTAAAAGAAATAAAACCTTATTTCTGTTATTTCTTCATTTTCCCAATGTTTAGATATTTCTGCATGACAGATAAAGCAAGTTAGAAAGTAAGGTGAAAATGAGCTAACTGCTTAAATGAATAATGGAGTTGAAATAGAAACCACTTCATTTTGGATTGTCTTCCTTTGTTCTCACTACTATTACAAGATCACCTAGATAAATATTTATTTATTGAGCCCCTACTATGTAACAAACATTATGTTAGACCTGTGATACTAAGTTTTTCCCACCTCTAAAATTCTCTGATTAATTAGTAAGATTTAAGTCTCAAACAAAACTTACTTCATAAAATTGTTCTAAAGTAGGTGATTGGGTTACATATTTGGAGTTATTATAAAATTACTATAAAATTAACACATATTAAAGTACAGTAAAATTCCTGAAGGCACCAAAAATGTATCTTGGTTATGCATATGTACATATGTGTAAATATTTATAATTTTAAAAATTTGTGCATAACAATAATAAGAGGAGTGATGCCCCCTGTTTGATTTCCTGTCCCTGAAAACATTCATCATTCTAATTCCTAAGAAGCACTTAAAATTATAGTACCAGGAGATAATACCATCTCTGGCCAAGTTTACTTTCTGGCCTAGATGGGCCTTTTGCAGTTAGTTGACTCCGCTTTTCTTAGTAGCATTAAGGAAAGTTGGTTTATAATAAGGTTTTAGCATTAAGGTTAATGCCCTGATTCATTCTCAGAAGTGGTTAGCTGTAGTTGATGCAGATAGCCACTAGAATGTATTCATATAAACATCTTCCATTTTAAAATGTTAAGAAAATATACCTTAATTATTCAGTTGCATTAGATACATGTTATTCAGTAATATACCTGAACCAGAGACTTAGGGATTTCAGATGCTCATTTGTTCAAGGAATACAAAATAGGCATGTTTTAAAATGCAGTACATCATGCTTCTGGCCCAGTGTTTACCCATGTAATTTTATGATTCCATAGCTAAAATAAAACAGCCAAAAGAGAACGATTATGTTATCAAACACTGTATCATGCCTTGCGGAGTTTGCAAAAATGTAAAACATAATATGTAACTTTTATCTTCAGGAAGTTTATAACCTAGTAAATAAGATTCAATACACATAAAACCTTTAATGTACAATTAAGTGATAAAGTATTAAGACTATAAGTGTTCTAGGAGTTAAATAATTCTAAAACAGATTTTAGAGATAATCTAATTAAATATCTCATTTTATTGATGAGGAAACAAAAGTTTGGACTGGCTGTTTAACTCAAAAGTCTGCCCAGAGTTACACTACTGGATAATGTCAGAACCAGACTAAGAACACAGGTTTCCTGACTTTGACCTGGTACTCTTTCCATTTGTAAATAACCATAAGTCTGTGTGGAATGGGCTTGATTTGAGGCATATAGAAGAAATGAGACATTATGGGTAAGTGGTGGTGAGAAGAGCTGTTCCACAATGGAATGAACAAGAGAAAGCCTAGAAGATCTGGCACAGAGCATAGGGAGTGGCCTAGTAAGAGTAGAATGTACACAGTAGGAATTAATTTTAGTTAGTAACCTGGGCCTGGATTGAAGAGGTCCTTGCAAACCAGGTAGTTTTTATGGGATAGGCACCTGAATGCTTTTGTAGATTTCTTGAGCAGAATGACTTGATAAAAATTATATCGGTTTTATCAACTTGGAAGGTCAGTGTGATGGTAACCATGAAGGATTGAAGTAATATCAAGGCAGGAAAATACTATTAATGACCAGTGAAAGAAGTTTTATGGATCTCACATGGTTTCTGGAAAACCAATGGATGTATTTATTACTATAGTAACATGTAGAAAAAGGACAGACATTTCTCTGTGGTCCTTAGTTCTCTGTTTTTTTAATCCAACATGTCAGTCCTTTTATATTTGCTCTCTAATTATGTATTTATATTTTCTTTATTTTTATTAACTATGTATCTGACCTTTATTTTTTTTTTCTGAAGGTTTTGATTAAAATCAGCTTTACAATACGTTGAATTGATTTGGCCTTCTTTTTCTCATGCTACTGTTATTCAGTGGCTATTTTCTTCAAATATTTGTTTCCATGACTTTTGTTACTTTTATAGACATATTTTTAGTAGTTGCAATTTCCCCTCTACCCAGCCTTTCTGGGTTGATAATATTGGTTAACATTGACTCCTAGGGTACAATCTCATCAATTATGTAGGTGTAGAGTTAAAATATAATGACCACGAAGCCTAAAAAAGCAACATCAACTTTTACTGCAGTAGCAGTGGAGTCGTTATTTACCAAAAGAAAGCAGATTCAGCAGAGATCTATTGGAATGCCTATGTTGTGCCCTATTAATCTAAAACAGTTACATGATAATTCTCTAGGGTTGAGCTGTTTTTACTAATATGTATGAGAAAACATTTTATGGGCTTTTAGCCAGAAGAGTTTATATATAAATGGTAATAGAGGAGCATTGTTAAATTCTTGAATCTTGGAGGCAATGTGATATAATTGACTTTGGGGCTCTGAAATCAGCTTTGAATTCTAACTCTTTCACTTATTAACTTTCTGACTGGGCAAGTTACTTGACCTCTCTGGGCCTTAACTTTTTGCAGATGAGAATAATATAACTTCCAGAAGGCAGTTATACAAAATGTCTGATAACAGTTTTGGTACATACAGGTTTCTTCCCAAAGATGAACAAGTCCTACTGCTAAGTATAGAAAGGGAGATACAAGTAAATTTTCTTCATTATTTGTTAGAGCTTTGTGCCCTTATGTCCTTACATTGTCTTAACTTATGTGATCTACAGTGATCTAAACTAGGGTGTGTGGTCTTAAGAAAGTATAGAATTTTTACTTTTTAGTTCAGCTTGAACAAAAATGGTCAGTTGTGCTCTGAGGTCCTAGGTGTCTTCTAGATACAAGTATGTGGGAAGGACAAGGACAAGAGGCATTTAACAGAACCTCAGATCCTACTTCTAGCAGAGCAGCTATACTTTTCTGTTTTACCATTTGTATTTCTGTGTAAGATATTGATTAAACAACGGGGTCTGCGTACTACAAAAAGGCTTGAAAAACCAAAAGCAGGGTCAAGCATTCTATTTTCTTGGTTTACGTTTTTCTCGGATTCTACCCTGCTTTCTCCTTGGTGTTTTACAGTTTGTGGGAATGGGTGGAGTTAGGGTGGGGATACAGGGAGGAATTGCATTCTGTCTTATTGCATGGATTTCTCAGAGAACCAAACATACAAAAGGACAAGGGTCCTATGCAAAGAGGGCATTCCTGGTGGAAAAATTCCTTGACCTCCTTAGCTCTCGTGTTGAACTCTACCCACAAAGAACCATGTTTGGAGCCTTCATTACAAATTTTTCAACTGTGAAATAACAAATCCAGACATCTTGCCTCTGATTACTTCCTCCTATCTGACTGCATTGAGATCTCTTTATTAGACCCTTACTATTTTCATTATCTTATCTATTTTTTTACTCTCGTTTCAGTGTCTGCAAGATCTTTCCCCATTAGTCATCTTTATATCAACCAGCAAGAACTAATGACCCTGGATAAATCTTACCTGACTTTACTGCCATCAAGCACTTTTGGAGAAAATAACACATTGGGTTAATGATTACCTATAATTTCCTGAGGTCTGGGTTCCACCCTTTTTAATCATCTGAGGAATTTTTCTTTCCTCCACCTTCTCCCTGTAGGCTTTTCACTGTCAACATTTAAACATGTACAAATAAATCCAAGAATCAAATGAAAGTAACAAATTAATCAGCTTGTTGTTTGAGCTGCAACTCCCTTTCTCACCCCACAGTCAAATTTTTTAAACAAATTGTTTATTTTCATGGTCTTTAGCCCATTCCAGTATAGCTTCTGCTCCCATAACCCAAACTGCTTTTGTAAATTAGTTTCACTTCCATGCTTAGTACTTAACAGCTTTCTCATTTCCTTCTGATAGTCTCATATCCCTGACATTATATTTACACAATTCTATCTCTCCTTTCTAGCTATAAGCACTTTTTTTCATTTCACAAAATATAGTTAATAATCTTCTTTTCTGGGTTTTCGCAGGTTCCATCCTTTAACTGGCAAATGCTCTCCGTTTTCCTCAACTCCTCCCACCTAACTATTCAGTTATCAGATGTCATCCTCCAAAGCAGGTTTACATTGACCTGAAGTGGCTGAGTTCTCCTACTTTATTTAGACCTTCTCTTCACAGCACTTGTCACATTTGTAAAAATTTGTTTAGCATTCTCTCTGTGCCTTTTAATGTTGTCTTCTAGAGAGTAGAGATCTCACTGGTTATAGGACTGGTTACTTAAAGGGAGCTCAAAAAATATTTGTTGAATAAATTAACAGCTTTAGCCTTTCCCAGTTTAGTGCATCAATTGCATCCTTGGCCCTATTAGAGTTTCTTTTCCTTAGCAGCATGATGAATTTTAAGGGAAGAAAAACTATTAGTTATTTCACTAGAGTTACTAAGCACTGTAGCAAGTAGTGCATCATAGGTGCACAACATATATACTTTCCTTTATTGTCCTCTGCTTTTTGCTATACAAAGAATAGAAATATATAATAAGGCCTTCCACAAAATTCAACAGCCCTTTATGCTAAAAACTCTCAATAAACTAGGTATCGACGGAATGTATCTCAAAATAATAAAAGCTGTTTACGACAAATCCACAGCCAATATCATATTGAATGGGCAAAAACTAGAAGCGTTCCCTTTGAAATCTGGCACTAGACAAGGATGCCCTCTCTGACCACTCCTAGTCAATATAGTATTAGAAGTTCTAGCCAGAGCAATCAGGCAAGAAAAAGAAATAAAGGGAATTCAGTTAGGAAAGGAGGAAGTCAAATTGTCTCTATTTGCAGACGACATGATTGTATATTTAGAAGACCCCATTTTCTCGGCTCAAAATCTCCTTAAACTTATAAGCAGCTTCAGCAGAGTCTCAGGATACAAAATTAATGTGCAGAAGTCTCAGGACACAAAATCAATGTGCAGAAATCACAACCATTCCTATGCACCAATAACAGACTTAAAGAGAGCCAAATCAAGAACGAACTGCCATTCACAATTGCTACAAAGAGTATAAAACACCTTGCAATACAACTAACAAAGGATGTAAAGGACCTCTTCAAGGAGAACTACAAACTACTGCTCAAGGAAATAAGGGAGGACACAAACAGGTGGAAAAACATTCCATGCTCATGGTTAGGAATAATCAATATTGTGAAAATGGCTATACTGCCCAAAGTAATTTATAGATTTAATGCTGTCCCCATCAAGCTACCTAATGACCCTCTTCACAGAACTGGGAAAAAAACACCTTAAACTTCATATGAAACCAAAAGAGAGCCTGCATAGCCAAGACAATTCTAAGCAAAAAGAACAAAGCTGGAGGCACCATGCTACCTGACTTCAACTACACTACAAGGTTGCAGTAATCAAAACAGCATGGTACTGGTGCCAAAACAGAGATATAGACCAATGGAACAGAACAGAGGCCTCAGAGGCAATGCCACACATCTACAGTCATCTGATATTTGACAAACCTGACAAAAACAAGCAATGGGGAAAGGATTCCCTGTTTAACAAATGGTGTTGTGAAAACTGGCTAGTCATGCACAGAAAGCAGAAACTGGACCTCTTTCTGACATCTTACACTAAAATTAACTCCAGATGGATTAAAGACTTAAACATAAGACCTAACACCATAAAAACCCTAGAAGAAAATCTAGGCAAAACCATTCAGGACATAGGCATAGGCAAGGACTTTATGACTAAAACACCAAAAGCATTGGCAACAAAAGCCATAATAGACAAATGGGATCTAATTAAACTCCAGAGCTTCTGCACAGCAAAAGTAACAATTATTAGAGAACTGGCAACCAACAGAATGGGAAAAAATTTTTGCAATTTATCCATCTGACAAAGGGCTAATATCCAGAACAAAGAACTAAACCAGATTTACAAGAAAAAAACAAACAAACCCATTCAAAAGTGGCCGATGGACATTAACAGACACTTTTCAAAAGAAGACATATATCAGGCCAACAAACATATGAAAAAATGCTCATCATCACTGGTCATTAGAGAAATGCAAATCAAAACCACATTGAGATAGCAACTCACACCAGTCAGAATGGCAAACATTACAAAATCTGGAGACAACAGATGCTGGAGAGGATGTGGAGAAATAGGATCACTTTTACGCTGTTGGTGGGAATGTAAATTAGTTCAGCCATTGTGGAAGACAGTGTGGTGATTCCTCAAGGATCTAGAAATAGAAATTCCATTTGACCCAGCAATCCCATTACTGGATGTATACCCAAAGGATTATAAATCATTCTATTATAAAGACACATGCACACACATGTTCACTGTGGCACCATTTACGATAGCGAAGACCTGGAACCAACCCAAATGCCCATCGATGATAGACTGGAAAAGGAAAATGTGGCGCATATATACCATGGAATACTATGCAGCCAGAAAAAATGATGAGTTTGTGTCCTTTGTGGGGACATGGCTGAATCTGGAAACATCATTATCAGCAAACTGACACAAGAACAGAAAAACAAACACTGCATGTTCTCATTCATAGGCAGGTGTTGAACAGTGAGAACACATGGACACAAGGAGGGGAGCATCACACCCTGGGGTCTGTTGGGGGGGCTAGGGGAGGAACAGCAGGAAGTGGGGAGGTTGGAGAGGGATAATATGGGGAGAAATGCCCGATACAGGTGACAGGGGTATGGAAGTAGCAAACCATATTGCCATGTATGTCCCTATGCAACAATCCTGCATGTTTTGCACATGTACCCCAGAATCTAAAGTGCAATAAAATATATATGTATGAAAAAATTTTTTAAAAAATTTCAAATATTAGGAAGCTGAGTATTTTGTTTCTCATCGCACTTTTAATCAAATCGCATTATTTAGTGAGGACGACTTTGTGTATATCCTAAAGTTAAAAAAAATAGACAAATGAGTCAAGTTTCTAAAAAACAAAACAAAAGTTTTGAAAACATGTGTTCAAAAGAGACCCCAGAATTTCTGTTTTCTTCCTGAATGTATTAGACCCTTTTCAGCTCCTAATGCTGTAGAATAAATGAAATGTTATGAAACTTAAATTAGGAACTATCTGAAAGCTACATGTTTATCTAAAATATATGATACATTAATGAACAGACAAAGGAACAGGTAACAGTGGCAGTGTGTTTTGTAAATTTTATTTATATGCAAAATAGTAATTGCATATGCATTTAAATATAGTTGTATCCATATGATTAGAAATTTCTACCATATTTGATGGATTTGTAAATAGTATTAGGATTTCTTTTTCTAAAGATATTTTAGTGATTAAAAATAACCTTTATATTAATTGCACAGCTTCTTTATTCATGTAAAAAAAAATCCAGCAACCTATCTATATTTTGCTGTACAAAGAATGATTTAGACTACTGCTACAAAGTAGATTAAATGATTTCTAAACTACTTCATGTATTAACATTTACATATATTTATAGTCTATTCTAATTTAAATATCCAACAAAAATTTGGAAATGAATATAGTTTGTGTTTAACTGAGTTGGGAAAGCAAAGTATAGTAATTAGATTCTTTTTTTTAAAAAAAAAAACAAACATTTTTATAAATAAAATTGCTGGATTCCAAGTATTTATACTTTAATTCAAACAACTTTATTTGTAAACAGTGTTTTTTAAAATACTTTCTTTACATCTTATACTTTATTTTATTGAAGTTATAGCCATATGTCTTGGATGGAATTCTAAAGAGAGTAATAAGGGACTTTACCCTGTAATAACAGAAATAGTTTGGTAATATAGGAACCAAGTGACAGCTTTTCTTTTTCAAGTATATAGATTCAGATCTGGACAGAAATCTTTAGGGGTGACCTAAAACATCATTATGTCAGTTTACAACAGAAGGTTTCCTAGGCTTTTTTTCAGCATGATTTTGGTTGCAGTTCTGGCTTCATAACCTTCTTTAGTGCCTTCTTGTTTCCAAGTCTGTTTCTATAGCTTCATCACCTTTTTGTGCCATCGAATCCTTTCCTGCTTAACCAGAAATCACTTCTATTTTTTGTGACCAGGAGCTTGAACTAGTACAGTTCTCTGGGAAAAATTGGTCTTAATCTCTAACTGTTTGGAAATATCTTATTACTTTTTTTACAGCCACAGCTGCCAAAACCCTTAACTTCAGTTAATACTCTAAAAGGAATTTAAGAAAGGGGAAATAAAAGTTTTCATTATTTAAGTTATAGCATCAGAGGAAAACAGTAATGAAAATCTAATGAATAGTACTATTTTCAAGAAATTATTCATATATTTTAGCAAAATGAAAACTTTAAAGTATATTTTTAGTTGTTACTGTTTATTAATACTATCTTTATTATGAAAGGAAATAATTTGTACTAGGCATGTACTCCTGATCTTCTGAAAAAAATCCCTTGATTTTTCTTTGGTGAATCTATTCTTCCTGCTCTTAGAGTAAGGCTACCTCCACCAACTCAGAGATGATGCATGCAACCTATCCCTAAGCAATCAGCACACTTTACTCCTTCAGCACAGTGATTGGTTGAGATTGGATAAGTATATATCAGGATATCTCCGTTGAAAGATGACTGTAACAGATTCAAGCACCATAGCCTCAGACATCACATGGAGTTGAGAAGAAGCCCAAAATATCAGAAAATAGGACTGAGAGATAGAGGGAGGGAAACTGAGTCCTGATGGTATATTTTGAGGCCAAAATATATACCTAGTAGAAAATGTTATGAAACTTTTATAATTAGAAACTGTTTGAAAGCTAAATATGCAGCTAAAATATTTGATTAATTAATATGCAGAAGAACAGATAGCAGTGACAGTGTATTCATTTTGTAGAATTTTATTTATATGCAAAATAATTCTGCATGTAAATACAACTAAATGGTACACATATGTACAGAAATTGCTACTATATTTTATAGTTTGATAAATATCTAACTATTCCTAAACCTATTTCTAATCCTATAGTTTCAGTCCCATGACCCATTATACTGCCTTTTTGCTTACACCAGTTTGGGTTAGGTTTTCTGTCATTAGCAACTGCGAGTTCTCTGTTTCTTTGGAATATAAATGCTAAATCATCTTAAGTTGAGATTGTAAGGGATTGCTACCATATTTTGAGGAATACCTCTTATTTATATCTTAGTTACATATAACTTTTGTACCTGAAATATTATTAATATAGAAAGCAACTAATAACTTTAAGGTAAAATACTAATCCAGAAAGATAAGAATGAAAACTCAAACCTTAAGTTCTCTAAAACTTTGAGATAGCTATATGTTTACTTTCAAACGATTTAAATTGATAGAGTATAAGTTGGGAAACAAACACTTTAAGTGAATATTTAAGTCATGTAAAATAGATATTTTTAAAAGTCAAATTAAACATATCAAATTTGCTGGAACTGTATATTTTATTTGGATAAGCACTTTTCTACATTTTACACTCTGTTGCCTTATATAACTTTATGCAGTTTTGACATTATAACATTGTGATTTTCTGTCAAACATCATGAATGAAAATATGAGTGTAGAGATGAGAGAATTATACTACTTCCAGATTTTGGTATATATTCTAAATAGGAAAATATATTTATCAATACTTTCTTTAACTTTGCCAACACCATTCGTATATGCTTCTATTTAGCATTCACTAGTCATTCCTGATCTGAAATTGGAATTTTCTTCATTTTCCTTCTTGCTTGTACCATGTCTGTGAGTATTGAAATGGGTAAAGAACTTCCAAAAGCACTGCCTAGAAAATATGACATCAAGAGTTCTCTAAATGAAGGCTCTTTTGAGTGCTGGCACCAGAGACCTAACACAGATTAACTTATCAAAATGGGAAATTGATTGACTCAAATAGCTATGATGAAATAAGAAGTGAATCTCTAGCCTCAGCCATGGCAGAATCCAGGGGTTCTAGCACCACACAGTTAGGTCTCTGCATCCTTCAGTTTTGCTTTCCTCTGTGTTGGCTTTATTCTCTGACAGTCTCTCTCCATGGACTGCCTATGTGCAGATGTGTATCATTCTTATAATTCCAGATTTCAAATAAGTATGAGTGACTCTTGTTTTCGCCAATGGTATAATTTGCAGGGGGAAAAGTGTAGTGGCCCCACTTGGTTCTCATGACTACTTGGGTGTGTGGAAGGAAGGCCACATGATTGATAAATCTCTTAGAATCACATTGAATGGTGTAGTGGTATTTCTGAAAAAGAAAAGATGCCAGTCAGACAGGTATAGATGTCTTCTTAAGTAGGACTGATCTTGTTTCCATTGCAAGCTGCTCTCCTTACTTTTGTTTCACTACCTAATATACCATAATTGAATTCAGTTGAGTTAACTTGCCTTCTTTTTAGATGATGAAAACACTACTTCTGGCAAGCTTATTTATATTTAGTGTAAATTAGATCAGAATGGTTTCTCCTATTATGTATCTGGGATCACTTTTATTGAAGGATTGGGAATTTTGGCTGTGAGAAGGAAAGTTGGTATTTTTAAGCCTGGCAACGTAGCAAAGTGGTAGGCAGCATGGACTTTGGAAGTTATGTGGACCTAAGTGTGAGTCCTGGGACTCTATGAGTTCTAATCTGTGTGACCTTAGCCAAGTCACTTAGTTTTTTTTTAAAGTCCATTTTTTAACCTGTAAAGTGAAAACAATAATACCTATCTTATAGAGTAGTTATGGAAATTGAAGGAAGCCAACTAGGTAAAGTATTTATTACAATCCTTAACACATCATGGGTGTTCTATAAGTGGTGGCTGGTATTATTACCCCCGGTACTAATAACAGTAATAATAAACACTGCCCTTTTGCTATGCCTGTTCCTGATGGTCCCCCAACTACCTAGAATTAAGTTCTGTTGTTCAACTAAGAACATATTAAATAAAGATGTTAAATTTTATAAACTCGTCTGGAAATCTTACTACTGCTTATAACATTAGTTCTGTGGGGAAATTGGTTTAAGTTTTTTCAACCTAAAGAAAATACATTTTTATAATGTAATGCATTTTTCAATGAGATTTGCCTATGTATGTGTTTGTTAAAAATTATATACAGTTCTTCTTGTGAGGGACAGACAAGTAAGTTAGGGTCAGAATCTGTTTAATAATAAACAGAACCAAAATAGATTCTATCAGAATAAAGTATATTTGCAGGGGCTGCTGACTGCTATACAAAGTTACATAATGATCATGTGGCTTGCTTGGGGGTCTGCTTAACTTGGATCAATTAAGCTACAAATTAAATTTCAAGCCTTTTCATTTGGTTTTTGGATTCAGATACTTAGCACTTCACTTTAAAAGTCCTATTATAACTTGTGATCCTTTGATTCAATGTTAGGAAATGTTATAATATGTAGTGAATTCCCCCGAATTTGAGACTATTCATTATGAAAACTGATCTCAATGAAAGCTATACAGATATGCCAAGATAAAAGTACCTGGCCACATAGATGATGGGAAAGTCAGTCTATTGTCCTTGTTCCTATTAATAATATACAATACTGATAAACATTTTAAAAGCTATTCATATTCAGAGAATTTAGAATAATTGTACTGATACATATTTGAAAAAATTATTTACTACTTGCAGCTGTTATCAATGAGAATAAGTTCATGGATAAATAATCTTAGACATACAGAGCTATAATATTACTTTCTAGTATTAAAAAACTTGCTCTTGTGAGATCATGGCGGATAGGAGGCAGGACTAGTTGCAGCTCCAGACAGAGCAGCCTATGGAGGCTTGCATTGTTAATTTTAACTCCAGATTGACTACAAGAACAAACCAGCAATCCCGGAGGACCCACAGACCATCTAAAGGAAGCAAACTATTACTACAGGACCCAGGAAACACCCCAAATACTGTGAGTGCCCCACCTGTGGAAGTGGGAAAGGCAGACACTCCTCTCCCAAACACACACCCTCACTAGAGAAAGTTTCTGACTTTGCCTGGAGCTGAGTAAATTTAGAGAGCCAAGCAAAATACAGGGGTAGAAGAAGCAGCAGAAAGGCCCCTGGAGCTCACTGAGTCCAAAGCAGGTCATTCCTGCCTGGCACCAAAGGGATCCTTTTGGAGGGCAGACAGGAGCAGGGTGTAAAACTCCACAGGGAGAATCAAATCTCTAGCTGAACTTTGTAACAGTTTGAATGGAGTGAGAAGCCTCCTGGCCAGAACTCAGGGAGGGCACAAATACAGTGTGCAGACTCAATAAGAGGGGGAAAAACCAACCCCTTTTCTTTCACAGCTGGAAGGCGGGTAGCCTGGGGCAAGTTTTCAAGCCCATTTCGCCCACCACCTGGAAACAGACTTGGGGGTATTGGTGGGGGCACGACGGGAGTGAGACTGGCCCTTCAGTTTGCGTAAGAGCTGGGTGAGGCCTGTGACTTCTGGCTTTCCCCCACTTCCCTGACAACTTCATGAATCAGCAGAGACAACCATAATCCTCCTAGGTACACAGCTCTAGTGACCTAGGAATCTTACCCTCATCCCCAACAGCAACCTCGGCAAGACCCACCAAAGGAGAGTCTGAGCTCAGACACATCTAACCCTGCCCCCACCAGATGGTCCTTCCCTTCCCACCCTGGTAGCAGAAGACAAAGGGCATATAATCTTGGGAGTTCTAGGGCCCTACCTAACACTGATCCCTCTCCATACTGCTATAGCTGATGCTCTCTGGAAAGTGCCACTTCCTGGCAGGAGGCAACCAGCACTGAAATAGAGCATTAAACCACGAAAGCTAAGAACCCTCACAGAGTTTACTGCACACACCCCACCCCCCACTACTTCCACTGGAACAGGTACTGGTATCCACAGAAGAGAGACCTATAGACAGTTCACATCACAGGACTCTGTGCAGACAACCCCCAGTACCAGCCCGGAGCCAGGCAGACTCGCTGGGTGGCTAGACCCAGAAGAGAGACAGTAAACACTGCAGTTTGGCTTACAGGAAACTATATCCATAAGAAAATGGGGAGAGTACTACATCAAGGGAACACCCCGTGGGACAAAAGAATCTGAACAACAGCCTTTAGCCCTAGACTTTCCCTCTGACAGAGCCTACCTAAATGAGAAGGAACCAGAAAACCAACTCTGGTGATATGACAAAACAAGGCTCTTTAACACCCCCCAAAAAATCAGACTCGTTCTCCAGCAATGGATCCAAACCAAGAAGAAAGCCCTGATTTACCTGAAAAAGAATTTAGGAGGTGAGTTATTAAGCTAATCAGGGAGGCACCAGAGAAAGGCAAAGCCCAATGCAAGGAAATCCAAAAAACAATACAGGAAGTGAAGGGAGAAATGTTCAAGGAAATAGATACCTTAAAGAAAAAACAGTCAAAAATTCAGGAAACTTTGGACAAACTTAGAAATGTGAAATGCTCTGGAAAGTCTCAGCAATAGAATTGAACAAGTATAAGAAAGAAATTCAGAGCTCAAAGATAAAGTCTTCAAATTAACCCAATCCAACAAAGACAAAGAAAAAGTAATAAGAAAATGTGAACAAAGCCTCCAAGAAGTCTGGGATTATGTTAAATGACCAAACCTAAGAATAATCGCTGTTCCTGAGGTAGAATAGAATTCTAAAAGCTTGTAAAACACATTTGTGGGAATAATCCATGAAAACTTATCCAGCATTGCTGGAAACCTAGACATCTAACTACAAGAAGCACAAAGAACACTTGGGAAATTCTCGCAAAAAGATCATTGCAAAAAGATCATGGCACGCTGTCATCAGGTTATCCGAAGTTAAGATGAAAGAAAGAATCTTAAGAGCTGTGAGACAAAAGCACAAGGTGACTCATAAAGGAAAACCTATAGAATTAACAGCAGATTTCTCAGCAGAAACCCTACAAGCTAGAGGGGATTGGAACCCTATCTTCAGCCTCCTCAAACAAAACAGTTGTCAGCCAAGAATTTTGTATCCAGCGAAACTAAGCATCATATATGAAGGAAAAATACAGTCTTTTCTGGAAAAACGAATGCTGAGAGAATTCGCCATTACCAAGCCACCACTACAAGAACTGCTGAAAGGAGCTCTAAATCTTTAAACAAATCTGGAAACACATCAAAACAGAACCTCTTTGAAGCATAAATTACACAGAACCTATAAAACAAAAATGCAGAAACAAAAACAAAAGTACACAGACAACAAAGAGCACAATGAATGCAATGGTACCTCACATTTCTGTACTGACATTGAATGTTAATGGCCTAAAATTTCCACTTAAAAGACACAAAACCACAGAATGGATAAGAACTCACCAACCAACTATCTGCTGCCTTCAGGAGACTCACCTAACACATAAGAACTCACATGAAGTAAAGGGGTGGAAAAAGGCATTTCAGGCAAATGGTCACCAAAGGAAGCAAGCAGATTAAGCTATTCTTATATCCGACAAACTTTAAAGCAGTTAAAAGAAACAAAAAAGGACATTATATAATGGTAAAAGGCCTCGTCCAACAGGAAAATACCACAATCCTAAACATGTATGCACCTAACGCTGCAGCTCCCAAATTTATAAAACAATTACCATAGCCCTAAGAAATTAGATAGACAGCAACACAATAGTATTGGTGGACTTCAGTAGTCCACTGACAGCAGTAGACAGGTCATCAAGACAGAAAGTCAACAAAGAAACAATGGATTTAAACTATACCTTGGAACAAATGGACTTAACAGATATATATGGAACATTTTATCCAACAACCACAGAATATGCATTCTATTCAACAGCACATGGAACTTTCTCCAAGATAGACCATATGATAGACCATGAAACAAGCCTCAACAAATTTAAGAAAATATTGAAATTCTGTCAAGCACTCTCAGACCATAGTGGAATAAAACTGGAAATCAACTCCAAAAGGAAGCTTCAGAACCATGCAAATAAATGGAAGTTAAATAGCCTGCTCCTAAATGAGCACTGGGTCAAAAATGAAATCAAGAGGGAAATTAAAAATTCTTTGAACTGAACAACAATAATGACACTGTCAGGTCTCCATATGCAAGCCTGGAGCCTGAAAGTCTGAAGTCCTGCTTGCCTCCGCTGATTGTCTCCCACCCCCCACCTGTGTTTGCCGTTGTCTGTAATCGCCCAGCAAAGTTTGCCTGGACAAGCCTCTAACCCCACCCTGCCATCTTAACTGTTACTATGATAATGTGACTACCCCTCACTCCACCCTACCATCTTAACTACTCTCATTCCACCCGTCATTGTAACTGAACTTATGGTAATGTATACTCCTTGCCCCTACCCCCACCACTGTAACTGATCTTACTCTAACTTTCCACTACCCACCCCAAACCTATAAAACCAACTCCTATCCCACTGCCCTTTGCTAATGCCCTTTTTGGCCTTAGCCTACCTGCACCCAGGTGAATAAACAGCCATGTTGCTCACACAAAGCCTGTTTGGTGGGGGTCTCTTCATTCAAAGCACACGTTTTTGATAGACACAATGTATGAAAACCTCTGGGATACAGCAAAGGCAGTACTAAGAGGAAAGTTCATAGCCCTAAATGCCTAAATCAAAAAGATTGAAAGAGTACAAAGTGACACTCTAAGGTTACACCTCAAGGAACTGGAGAAATAAGAACAAACCAAACTCAAACCCAGCGGAAGAAAGGAAATAACCAGGGTTAGAGCAGAACTAAATGAAATTGAAACAAAAACAATACAAAAGGTAAATGGAACAAAAAGCTGTTTCTTTGAAAAGATAAATAAAATTGATAGATCATTAGCAAGATTAAACAAGAAAAGAAGAGAGAATCCAAATAACCTTACTAAGAAACAAAACAGGAGATATTACAGCTGACACCACTGAAATACAGAAGATCATTCAAGGCTACTGTGAACATCTTTATGCACATAAACTAGAAAACCAAGAAGAGATGGATAAATTCCTGGAAAGATACAACTTTCTTAGCTGCTTAAATCAGCAAGAATTGGATACCCTAAACAGACCAATAACAAGCAGTGGGATTTAAATGATAATTTTAAAAATTACCACAAGAGAAATCTAAGACCAGATAGATTCACAACAGAATTCTACCAGACATTCAAAGAACTGGTACTAATCCTTTTGGCACTATTCCACAAGGTAGAGAAAGAAGGAGCCCTTCCTAATTAATTCAATGAAGTAGCATCACCCTAATACCAAAACCAGGAAAGGACATGACCAAAAAAGAAAACTACAGACCGATATCCTTGATGAATATAAATGCTAAAATCTTTAACAAAATACTAGCTAACTGAATTCAACAACATATTAAAAAGATAATCCACCATCATCAAGTGGGTTTCATACCAGGGATACAGAGATGGCTTAACATACACAAGTCAATAAATGTGATACACCACATAAACAGAATGAAAAACAAAAATAACATGATTACCTCAGTAGATGCAGAAAAAGCATTCCACAAAATCCAGCGTCCTTTAAGATTAAAACTCTAGCAAAATCGGCATACAAGGGACATACTATAATGTAATAAAAGCCATCTATGACAGACCCACAGCCAACATAATACTGAATGGGGAAAAGTTGAAAGCATTCCCTCTGGGAATTGGAACAAGAGAAAGATACCTACTCTCACCATTCCTCTTCAGTACAGTATTGGGAGTCCTAGCCAGAGCAATCAGACAAGAGAATGAAAGAAAGGGTATCCAAATCAGTAAAGAGTAAGTCATACTATCACTGTTTGCTGACAATATGATCATTTATCTTGAAAACCCTAAGATCCTCTCCAGAAAGCTCTTAGAACTGATAATTCAGCAAAGTTTCTGGATACAAGATTAATATACACAAATAAGTAACTATCCTACACATCAGCGGCAACCAAGCAGAGAATCAAATCAAGAACTCAACCTCCTTTACAATAGCAAAAAATAAAATACTTAGGAATATACCTAACCAAGGAGTCAAAAGACCACTACAAGAAAAACTACAAAACACTGCTGAAAGAAATCATAGACGACACAAACAAATGGAAACACATCCCATGCTCATGGATGGGTAGAATCAATATTGTGAAAATGACCATACTGCCAAAAGCAATCTACGGATTCAACGCAATCTGCATCAAAATACCACCATCATTCTTCACAGAATTACAAAAAACAATTCTAAAATTCATAGGGAACCACAAAATAGCCCACTTAGCTAAAGCAAGAGTAAGCAAAAAGAACAAATCTGGAGGCATTACACTACCTGATTTCAAACTGTACTATAAGGCCATAGTCAACCAAAACAGCATGGTACTGGTGTAAAAATAGACATAGACCAATGGAACAGAACAGAGAACTCAGAAATAAACCCAAATACTTACAGCCAACTGATCTTTGACAAAGCTAACAAAAACATAAAGTGGGGAAAGGACAACGCTTTCAACAAATGGTGCTGGAATAATTGATTAGTCACATGCAGAAGAATGAAACTGGATCCTCATCTCTCACCTTATACAAAACTCAAGATGGATTAAGGACTTAAACCTAAGGCCTGAAACTATAAAAATTCTAGAAGATAACATTGGAAAACCCTTCTAGACATTGGCCTAGGCAAGGATTTCATGACCAGGAACCCAAAAGCAAATGCAATAAAAACAAAGATAAATAGCTGGGACCTAATTAAACTAGAGAGCTTTTGCACGGCAAAAGGAACAGTCAGCAGAGTAAACAGACAACCCACAGAGTGGGAGAAACTCTTTACAATCTATATCTCTGGCAAAGGACTAATACCCAGAATCTACAACGAAACTCAAATCAGTAAGAAAGAAACAATCCCATCAAAAAGTGGGTTAAGGACATGAATAGACAATTTTCAAAAGAAGATATAATGAATGGCTAACAAACATATGAAAAAATGCCCAACATCACTAATGATCAGGGAAATGCAAGTCAAAACCACAATGCAATACTACTTTACTCCTGCAAGAATGGCCATAATCAGAAAACAGTAGATACTGGCATGGATGAGATGATCAGGAAACACTTCTACACTGCTGGTGGGAATGTAAACTAGTGTTGCCACTATAGAAAACTGTGGAGATTCCTTAAAGAACTAAAAGTAGAACTACCATTTCATCCAGCAGTCCCACTCCTGGGTATCTACCCAGAGGAAAAGAAGTCATTATTTAAAAAAGATACTTGCACCTGCATGTTTATAGCAGCACAGTTCACAATTGCAAAATTATGGAACCAACCCAAATGCCCATCAGTCAATGAGTGGATAAAGCGGGTGCAAGTATCTTTTTATATATATACACACGGTGGAATACTACTCAGCCATAAAAGGAATGAATTAACAGCATTTTCAGTGACCTGGATGAGATTGGCGACTATTATTCTAAGTGAAGTAACTCAGAAATGGAAAACCAAACATTGTGTGTTCTCACTGTTAATGTGGGAGCTAAACTGTGAGGACGCAGAGGCATTAGAATGAAACAATGGACTTTGAAGACTTGAGGGGAAGGGAGGTGGGGGACAAGGGATAAAAGACTACAGATATGGTGCAAGTGTACACTGCTTGGGTGATGGGTGCACCAAAATCTCACAAATCACCACTAAAGAACTTACTAATGTAACCAAATACCACCTGTACCCCAATAACTTATGGAAAAAGAAGTAAGTTTAAAAATACTTAATAGCCAAATCTGTTAACTCTGTGATTCCTGCTTTGGTTAATGTAGATTATTATCATATGATATTAAAGAGTCAGGATTATGGAGTTGATGTTTTACTGTAGTTTTTTTTTTTAAGAAAAATGTTAAAGGCTGCACACCATGCATGCCTACATTCAAACATCTCTTATGCCATTAGTCACAGAAATACTAAATATGTGTTTATGAATGGCTTTTTAAAGTCTAATATGATGATTGGAAAAATAACTAATATAGTATATTCTAAATGATGAATCTTTATCTTCATATATAAAGGACATCATAGTACTAATTTATCAAGATGACACTGAACAAAACCTTAAAAAAAATGGATTTTGTTTTAATGTGATGTATGATTTACGAAATTGAGCTAAGAGCATTGCTATATATGTATTCCTATATTTCAGTATGTGCTTACATACAAATAACAACTTTGTATTTTTTCCTTATAGATTTTCAGTAATTTATATTAAAAATATATAATTAAGAAAGCATAGTGTTTCTGTCAGATAAATATTTAAAATATTTTATTTATTCTAAAGTAAAGCCTTTTGGCATTTTTTAATGTGGGGTTGCCTCATGAAATTTTGCATAGCCTACATTACGATCGTAGAATCTTGAATTTTGGAAATCTGTAAAGTTCATTTCATTCATTCACCATCCATTTGGTGGCAGTATGCTTTGAAGACTTAATAAGAAATTAACACATAGGGCAACATTTTTTACTTTGCAAAATGTCATTGTATTAATATTTTACATAAACAGTACATGAAATTACAGTACATTTTTTCTGTTTCTTGCCAAATTATAAGTAGAGTTGAAAACAGTATTTTCTTTCTTTCTTTCTTTTTTCGAGATATGATCTCGTCCTGTTGCCCAGGCTGGAATGCTGTGGCGTGATCTTGGCTCACTGAAACTCCATCTCCTGGGCTCAAGTGATCCACCTACCTCAACCTTCTGAATAGGTGGGACTCAAGTTCCACCAAGCCTGGCTGATTTTTTATTTTATTTTATTTTTTGTAGAGACAGGTTCTCACTATGTTGCCCAGTCTAGTCCCAGACTCCTGAGTGCAAGCGATCCATCTTTCTCGGCCTCCCTAAGTGCTGGGATTACAGGCATGAGCCACTGTGCCTGGCCCCAGAATTTTATTTTCTGTGAAATAGAAAATTCATGGAAAGATTCTGCCACCTTACTCACCTTTCTGACAGTGCAATAAAATGCAGATTGAAGTATACTTCCCTATGAAATAGGTAATTACCCTTTGAGTAGAATCCAGTTCACATAAAGAAACACAGGGAGATTACATCACTTGCCTAGGTTATTTATTGAGTCAAGAGGAGAAGTAGAAGTACTAAGCAGGGATTCACAAGTCAGTTTAGCCCAGAGCTATAGATGTTTTTCTTGTGGTTATTACCTGGAAGGCTTGATAACCACAGATGTCCCCTCCCTGCTCCCTCCTCTCAGTTACGCATATGCAGTCTTATTTTGATAATTTTTCTACTACATTTATACACACCCCACACATAATTTTCATTATTTTTTAAAACCTCAGTTTACAGCCTTAAATCAAGTTATCCTCAGGAATGTACATTGTACCCCTAAGGAGAAAGACCTTAACATTGTTAGAGCTGAAGAAAGAGAAGGACAGCTTAATTTTTAAGTACATTTTGTTTTTTCCCTTTCTGTATGCCTTTTATAGATGTTCACCTTTGGAAGCCAGTCTCTTGACTTCACCTAATACTGTAAAGAATTACAAACATTGTATTGACATAATTGGTTGTTATGGAAATCATTTTTAATAGAATGATCATACTTTATTAAAAATAATAGACTTTATTTTTTATGGCACTGTTAAGTTCACAGTAAAACTAGGAGATATTCCCACATATTCCCTTCCGCTATACATGCATAGCCTTTCCTATTATCAGTATCCCCCATCAGAGTGATACATTTGTCACAATAGATGAACCTATACTATTATCACCCAAGACAGTAGTTAATACTAGGGTTCACTTTTGGTGTTATATATTTCATGGATTTGGATAGGTGTATAATGACAATATATCCACCATTGTAGTATCATATAGCATAATTTCTATTATCCTGAAAGTTCTTTACACTCCTGTTTTGCTTTTTCAGAAATGTCATATAGCTGGAATCACACAGTATGAAGTCTTTTCAGATTTGCTTCTTTTACTTAGTAGTTAAAGTTCCTCCATGTCTTTTCATGCATTGATAGCTCATTTATTTTTAGTACTAAATAATCTCTTGTCTGAATGTACCACAGTTTATTATCATTTACCTACTGGAAGACATCTTGATTGCTTCCAAGTTTTGTTAAGTATAAATAAAGCTGCTATACCTGCCATGTGCAAAATTTTGTATACATGTAAGTATTCTACTCCTTTGGATAAATACCAAGGAACATGTTTGCTGGTTGTATGGTAACAGCATGTTTAGTTTTGTGAGAAGCTGTCAAACTGTCTTCCAAGTTGGCTGTATCATTTTGCATTTCCACTAACAATGAAATCAAGATTCTTGTTGCTCCACGTCCTCACCAGCATTTGGTGGTGTCACCTATTCTAGATTCTGGACATTTAAAAAACTATGTAGTAGTTTCTCATTTTGTTTTAATTTGGATTTCTCTACCGACATGGTGTGGAGCACCCTTTT
The DNA here is from genome assembly GCA_004027715.1 of Plecturocebus donacophilus. Classification (NCBI taxonomy): domain Eukaryota; kingdom Metazoa; phylum Chordata; class Mammalia; order Primates; family Pitheciidae; genus Plecturocebus; species Plecturocebus donacophilus. The sequence continues at coordinate 38,829 of PVKP010016855.1, forward strand.
ATATATTTATTTGCCAACTTTAATGGCACAGAATCTTTAATGACAAATAAATATATAAAACTTCTTTGATGAAGTATCTGTTTACGTCTTTGGCTCACCTTTAAACTGTGTGGTTTTCTTATTGTTGAGTTTTAAGAGTTCTTTATATATTTTAGATAACATTCCTTTATATCAGACATGTCATTTGCAGATATTCTCTCCCAGTCATCTTTGGTTTGTCTTTTTATTCTCTTAACAGCGTCTTCCACAGTATACATTTTTTGTTTTTAATTTAATGAAGTCCAGCTTGTCACTTCTTTCTTTTATAGATTGTAGCTTTGATATTGTATCTAAAAAGTCTGTTTTTTCAAAATAATAATGACTTTGATCTGTTAGATGAATTAAGAATGAAAAAAAAAGTTATTTTACCATTATGTATTTTTTCCCTAATGTTCCCTCTTTATGTAGATCTGAGTTTCTGACCTGTGTACTTTAACATCTTTCCAAAGAACTTTAAAAAACATTTCTCGTGAGGCAGGTCCACTGGCCTAAAATTTTCTTGATTTTTATTTGCCTGATTGGGTATTTATTTCTCCTTCACTTTTTAAAATAAAAGAAACAGAGTCTTGCTATATTGCCCAGGTTGGTCTTCAACTGCTGGGCTCAAGCAGTCCTCCTCAGTATCTGGGATTGCAGATACATGGCACCATGCCTGGCTTTCTTCTTCACTTTTAAAGGGTAATTTCAAAGGGCACCGAATTTTAGGCTGGTGGATTTTTTTCTCAGCACAAAATATTGTACTCCACTCCTTTTGTATTTTTAATTTTTGTGGGTACATAATAGGTGTATATCTTTATGGGGTATTTGTAACATTTTGATACAGGCACACAGTGCATAATAATCACATCACAGAAAATGGGGTATCTATCCCCTCAAGCATTTATCCTTTGTATTACACATAATCCAGTTATATTATTTTGGTTATTTTAAAATGTACAATTATTATTGACTGTAGTCTTTTTGTTGTGCTATCAAATAGTAGATCTTATTCATTTTTTCTATATATTCTTTTTGTAACCATCACTCCACTCTTTTTGCTTGCACTGTTTCTGAGGAAAAATTGGATGTAATTATCTTTGCTCTTCTGTAAGTAAGGTGTTTTTTTTTTTTTCTTTCTCCTTCTGACATCTTTCAGGATTTGTCTTTATCTTTGATTTTCAGTAATTTGAATATGATATCCTTAAGTATAGTTTCTTTGGCATTTATCTTGTTTGGTGCTCTGTGAGCTTACTGGATATTATGGTTTCACATCTAACATCAATCTGAGGAAATTGTTGATCATTGTTGCTTTATATATTTTTTTCTGTTCTTTTCTCTTTCTTCTTCTACAATTTTTATCACACATATATCTTTTGTAGTTGTCTCACATTTCCTCCTGTTTTTTTTTTTATCTTTGCTTTTCAGTTTTGAAGTTTTATGTTGAGATATTTTCAAGCTCAGAAATTCTTTCCTGAGTTTCGTCCATTCAAAGGCATTCTTGATTTCTGTTCAGCGTTTTTGGTCTCTAGCATTTCTTTTGGTTCTTTCTTAGATCTCTCTGCTTATACTTCCCATCTGTTATTGCTATCTTCTTTGTCCCTTAGAGTCCTTAGCATATTATTCATAGCTGTTTTAAATTTCTGATCTTATAATTCCAACATCCCTGCCATAGCTGAGTTTGGTACTGATGCTTGCTCTGTCCTCTTCAAACTGTGTGTTTTTATACTGGGAGAAGGGAAGTGTTCTAATATCCTATGATTAGGTATCAGTTTTTTAGCAAGCCTGTGCCTCTTGACTGTGAACTTCACAAGTGCTTCTCAGTTTTTTTTTAATCCCTGCTCCAGTTGGACAGATGGCTAGAGTGAGCTGGAGTTGGGTATTTTCTTTCTCCCAGCTGGAAGGCTAGTGCCAACTAGCGTTGGATATTTTCCTTCCTGTAAGTCAGTTAAGCTCTGATAGAACTCCAGCGGGTTAGGCTCTGTTTAAGTAGTTTCCTCTGTGGACAGACCTTGGTAAGAAGAACAGAATGATCCAGTGTATTTATCAAATGATGTGTCCTTTCTTTTGCTGGAAGCATGAGTGGATTTTTCTCCAGTATTCACTGGTGAGAACCTGATCAAGCTTCTGAAGGTTAAACTCAACAGAAGTGAGGAGCCTCCTTATGGCTGGGTGCTCCTGCATTTTTCAGCTCTTACAGTTGTCCACACTGACTCCAGCAATTAATTGCTGTTTTAAGTTTTGTTATACTGGCACTAGTTTCCATGGTTATTTCTGTTTCTGGGTTTCTACTCCAATAAGTTATAATTCTCTGTATTTACATCTGTCTCTTCAATCTGGGGAACAATGGTTTACCATGTGACTTTACTTCTCTTATGGATCCAAGAAGAATTGTTGATTTTTCAGTTTGTTGACATTGTTATTTGTATGAAATGCTGACTTCCAAGCTTCTTGCATGCCAGACTTCTTACATGCCAGAAACCAGAAATCCCAGTTTAATGTCACAGACTGACATGGACTACACTGCAGCATTAGAGAATAAGAAGTTGTGGCTGGGTTTTAAGTCTGTGAAACAAAGTAAGGTTTTTGATTTATGCAAAGTTACACACCCTGCAAGTGACACAGGTGGGAATAAAATCTAAATATTTGAACTCCCAAGTAAATTATCTTTCTACTTCACTAAATTCCACTTTTCTGAAAGATTGTATGAATGGTTTGTATGGGAAATATTACAGTGAGACTTAAGTTATTGTTTCTAATATCATATTCATGTAGATGTTTTCTCTTCCCCACCTCCTTTTTCTTTAAACCTTCTTTAATAATTTTCCTTCTAGTTCTGGTTCCTGATGGTACTGAATATTAAGAAGATTGGCTGGGCGCAGTGACTCATGCCTGTAATTCCAGCACTTTGGGAGGCCGAGGTGGGTGGATCAGGAAGTCAGGAGTTTGAGGCCAGCCTGACCAACATGGTGAAACCCGGTCTCTAGTAAAGACACAAAAAATTATCTGGTCATGGTGGTGCACACCTGTAATCCTAGCTACTCGGGATGATGAGGCAGGAGAATCACTTGGACCCAGGAGGCGGAAGTTGCAGGGAGCCAAGATTGCACCATTACACTCCAGCCTGGGTGACAGGACGAGACTCCGTCTCAAAAACAAACAAACAAACAAAAGAACATTCTCTGCCATTTCTGAGGCGGAAATAGCTAATAGTATAATCTTCTTCTATATTATGTTGCAGGCAGAAGTGTAACTAAAGCACAAATCTGCCCTTCCCATTTATTTTAATTTACAAAATACGTTAAAATCAATAGTAAGATGCAAACAAAATCATGCATTGAAATTTAATACGCTTAATACAAATTCATCACCATAATTAAATTGCAAAGTTTAACATTATACTCCATTTTAATATTAATATTTGATCTTACAATGGATATCTGCGTGTGAACCTCTTATTTACTGTGGAGGTCATGGTATACGATATTAAAGAAGACATTCAACAAGAGCTCAGTTTTTCTGATGAGCTCCCAGGTTCCCATCACAATTTTAGACAACACATGCCGTTTTACTGGAAGAGTAATTAGAGGATATAGTCTGATCACTCTCTACCTCCCTTGGTAAACCTTCCGTTTGTTTTGTGAATTTGGTAGTTAAAGGTGCATGATAAAATTTGCCATCTCTGTTAGATGCTGCTAAATCAGACCAATAAAATGACTTCCAAGCTCCAGCCACTTTGTTCTATTCCATTAAACATAGGTTTCCTAGATGGTCATGATCTGCGTTGTCCAAAACCTTCTTAACTCTCTAAGCATTAATATCTAAAATAAGAATTTTAAATTCTAAATGAGAGGAAGGGGCCTCCTCAGAAGTGAAAACATTCATTAAACAAATGAAAGCAAACAATTTTTCATGGAGATTTATTTTCACTTTTCTGACCATTTTATATGATTTTCCTAGCAATATAAAACAATTCCCTGCCGTCCCTCCCTATTTAGTTGTTGAAACAGAAAAGTACATTCAATCTTAATTAGTATAATACCTATAGTAGCATCTGGTGTTACTGAATTTTTACTGTCATCTAAAAGCAGTAAACATTCTTTACCTGGAAGAAAAGATTCCAGTAATCTGTTTTATTAGTCAACTTTTTTTTCTTTTAGTTTTTTTGTTTAATTAGCTAACTTTCTAGCCTTTCAGTTACAGGATTTGTTGTATACCTCATATACATATGCACATACACATATATGCATATGTAGGTATGCATATAGATCTGTGTATGTACACATATAGATACATGTGTGTATATGTTTATGTGTGTATCTGTATGTTCCTTTCTAAATAGTATTCTATTTCATACCTTGGGAAAATATAAAATTTTAAAAATGAGGTCAAGATAGCTTCTTTTAAGAAATAAGTTGTTATAACAGTTTCTTTCAGCTTCACCTCATGAGTATTAGGTATATGTATTTTTAATATAACATTTTAACATCTATTTGATTTTTATTTTCTTGATACTTTCAGTTACATATTTGTTTTACATTATTCTCAGTGTCTCTTATTTCCCTAAAAGACTTTCAATTATTTCCACAGATTCTTTTTTCTCCTTTGTTAGTCTACACGTATTATTTGTATGATAGTGTCTGGAAGTAAAAGAGCAGTTTAGAAACAAAGTTGAATAAAATTTCATGATACTTAATTCTGAAAATTGTTTTCTGAAATTATTAGCTGATTGCTGAAATGAAGATCTTCAAGTCAAACATTCGGGACATCAGCTCCCAAGGAGCTTCATATTTAGTTTATGGTGGGGTATGATTGTGTATTTCACAAAAGTCATGAAGGAAATTTCTATAAATTTATTATAGATTATAGGATAGTGGAACTGTTTAAATTTCTATTTATTTGTTTCATTGAGTAGCCTTATAGTTGAAACAGCAATTTCTATTTTTTCTCATGGGTCGACAAACTCATATGCACATTTATCATTGATTATTAGCATTGGAAAAGCATAGAAATTGGAGACAGTGGCCAGGCGCGGTGGCTCACACCTGTAATCCCAGCACTTTGGGAGGCCTAGGTGGGCAGATTATCTGAGGTCAGGAGTTCAAGACCAACATGGCTAACGTGGTGAAACTCCATTTCTATTAAAACTACAAAAAATCAGCCGGGCATGGTGGTGTGCACCTGTAATCCCAGCTACTCAGGAGGCTGAGGCAGGAGAATTACTTGGACCCAGGAAGTGGAGGTTGCAGTGAGCTGAGATTGCACCATTGCACTCCAGCTTGGGCAACAAGAGCAAAATTCTGCTTAAAAAAAAAAAAAAGAAAGAAATTGGAGTCAGTTGTTCACATATTTAAAGGAAGGAGAATATTCTTGGAGAATATAATTGGTGAAATAAAAATAAAATTCATATGTACTTTATACAAGATAAACTGCAATAAGCAAACCCCTTTGGCAGATTTTAAAATCAGTAATATATTCCAGCCAGTGTGGGATATTCAGTCTAACTTCCTTTGAGAACCCAATTCTGTTGGACTGGTAGACATGAGGAAGCAATAGCTCTTCTTTCTCCATCTCCCCAAAAAATTGTAAATAGAAATGTTGTGTGAAAAAAACTTCAAAGATACAATCTAGTTGTTTTTTTCTTCTGCTGTTTTAATATGCTTTTTTTTTTTTTTAAGAACTAAGGCTAGTGAACATGTGAGAGAATCTGAAGTACTTTTCATATGTTTTTGCTCTTCTGGAACTGAGTTATTTGAATCAGGCAAATTTCTCTGTTAATAAGTATAATTATTACATCACTATGTGTGTTACATTCAATCTAGAATACTTGCTTTTTTTTACTCCCATGGTCTTGAAATAAGCATATAGGCATTTAATTTTTAGGAGTTATAAATGTCCAATAGCTGCATTTGATATTGATATGACATGGTTTTATTGCTAGTAGTTTAGATAAATCTGTATATCCAAGTTGTGAACCACTGAAATGAATAATTCCATCTTAACGAAGGACATTAGTGTAGTGAGAGATCTCTTAACTTTCTGGATTCTTCTTTCTGGTCCTTCAAGAAGTTGTATAAAGATAATATTGATGTACTCTTTTATTTATCAGTTTCTCTCAACTGATGAATAAAACAGAACATTGAAGTATCTGAGGAAGGGTGAAAAATCGATATTTCAGTATTTTTTTTTTCTTTTTCTTGAGACAGAGTCTAACTCTGTCACCCAAGCTGGAGTGCAGTGGCACAATCTGGGGTCACTGCAACCTCTGACTCCCAGGTTCAAGTGATTCTTATGCCCCAGCCTCCCAAGTAGCTGGGACCCCAGGCATGCACCACCACACCCAGCTAATTTTTGTGTTTTTAATGGAGATGAAGTTTCACCATATTGGCCAGTCTCTAACTCCCAGGATGCTGCCTCAGCCTCAACCTCAGCCTCCCAAAGTGCTAGGATCACAGATGTGAGCCACCATGCCCAGTCAAAAATCAGTATTTTCTCTATATCACACTCACAACCTTTAGCATTGCCTCCCATTCTTTCTTTTGGCTGTTATTTAATGAGAGTCTACTATGGGTGGGACATTGTGTAAATCTCTGGGAATAAGAGATCTTCATAATTACTGCTGTTATGAAGTTGCAGTTTAGTAGAGATGGTAAATAAAAACATGGGCTCCTGAATTGCAATACCTGGGTTCTATTCTTGATTGTGGTTGTACTGCTTACTAGTGAAATTGAACAAGTCGCTTCATTATTCGTTTCAGTTTCCTTCTTGCTGAAATAAATATAGCTCTATTTTAAATGAAATAATGTATAGGTTAAACAATGCATGTAAAACATTTAACACTGGTGTTAGAAAAGGGAACACGCGGGTTAGTACCTCTAACCATGTTGTAAAAGTGATTTGACCGGCTCTATTCAATTATAAACATTTTATTGCACTTTTGGAGCCTTTTCCAAGTCCTTTATAACCTTTGGAATACCCTCTGTTCCCTTACCCCTGCCAAAAAAAGCTCCTGTAATTCCACCATTTCTTGGAAGCTTCCTCATTTAATATGCCCAGCTAGCCGTTCCTATACGTGAAGCAGCCATGACTCCTTGTTATGCACTGTGCAATAATGAACAGTTATTCTCTCCTTGTACGTGTTGCTAATGTGGATTATTTATTTGAGTTCTGACTCTTTGGCATCCCTTCAGTTATTTATTATTTGTTTATAATCTTAAGTTCTTAGAAGGATAGGGATCATAGTAATCTACCTTGGTCTGTGTGATACTTGCACCTTAACTATTTGATGATTGAAATATGTAAAAGCAATTTCAGTGGAGGTGAGCACAAGCTTTCTTTTTCATTGCGTGAGTAGAGATAGAGGTGACCACACATTTTTTCTTGTTTTGCTTTTTCATTAAGCTTTCTCTGTGATTGAGAACAAACAGGGAAGTCTGAAAGGTTTCCTTTTATTTTATCTTTTGGATGTAGAGGCATACACATTTCTGTTGAATGCCTTGTAAGGGTAACCTCTTTTATTCTTAAGCTTTTACATAGTTATATCTGTGTATTTATGGGATGCAGGTACTGTTTATTCAGTGTAATTATAGTCGTTTGTTAGATCAAACATTGGGAAAATCTTTAGTTGTGAATGGTGATTTTCGAAATTTTTACTTTTGTTTTGTTTTTTGGTTTATTTACCAGTTTCTGTCTCACTTTTCTTTGCTCTTGATGTACTAATCTGATTCCTCTTTCATAGCCATTCCATTTTTTTCAAGTCTTACCCTAAAGCCTTTTAAAGTGATACTATTAGGTCAGCTTTTTTTTTTCTTTTTGTTTGTAGTTTGCACATCATATGCTATACTTTGACTAATTTAATAGATAATTACTTTTTTTCTTATAATTCTGTGTGGAAATTTTAATTTTAATTTTCTTACCCCATCCTTTATAAAAACAAGAGATTAAGTGTAATATTTTCTAGTTACTGACTCAGGCTTTGTAAATTTGGCACTTAATATAATAGTTTCATTGTTTTACAACAGAAAAGATTATCTTAACTGACCACTAACTACATAATGGCCAGTTTGGTGCAGGAAATCTGTAGTTAATACTGATTTCAAAATAGTGTTTGTTGGCAAATCACAACCAAAAGCTCTAAATATTCTGTATGAGTTTTAGTTCTAAAGAAGCACCTTGTGAGATCCAAGATGGCCGACTAGCAACAGCTCAGGAATGTAGCTCCCAGTGAAAGCGCAGAGAACGAGTGGACGCCGCACTTTCCGACGAGTTTTTGTTGCCCACAGACCAGGAGATTCCCGGCGGAGAAGCCACGCGGGTCGCCGGCGCGACTCTTTTGGCCGGCGCGGCTCTTTTGCCGGCGCCCAGCGCGGCGCTTCCCGGTGCGGAGTGTGCGGGATGGACGGGCTCGGCTGGTCCCATCCCCATAAGGAAAACAGCAATTGGAAGCGCTGAGGGCTGAG
>PVKP010016856.1:0-47310 GCA_004027715.1 Plecturocebus donacophilus
TGGTGCACAATATGTCATCTTTTATTTCATGTTTGAATTTCACTAAGAATAAGGAGATTATCCTAGAAAAGAATTTGAAGGATAATTAAGCTTTCCACAGTCCTACTTATATACTTTACATTAAAACATTTTTCATTTGAAGCATCTGAGTTAGTTTCCTCAAGTTATCTGGTTTCCTCTGCTACATCCTTATTTGTCAATGCCATTGGTTATGAGTCAGAGTTCTGCTGTCACTGTTGGTATAATCCTGCATCTTTAACAGTATTTGCTATCTACAATTGAATTGCATCATCAGATAACTGGTTCAAGTCTAAAAGATGGGGCTGGGTCTTTATGTTATAAGGCAAGGAGTGTTTAGGTACTAATTTTATATGTGATTAGTTCATTAGTGAACATTTTCACATCATGACGACTTTTCCTTCCTTATACAGCTCAGTGACTGTGGTGTATTGTAAAATGAATATTTAGCTAATAAAGACTCTTATATGTTTAAAAAATAATAAATAGAAAATATTATTTCATTCTTTGAAGAATTTAAGGGGATAATGTCATCAGTAGAATAGATTGGAAAAACAGACTTGGGAATCCTGGTGGGGCTATTTGCCAGATTGATAACTTTGAACAAGTCATTTCCCTTCTCTCTCTCATTTCACCTTAGTGTAAGGAGAAAGAGTCAAATTAGACAATTTCCAAATTCTCCACTCTGGAACATAAGGAAATATCTAAAATGTTTTAGCAGCTGCTGCCTATATTTCTTCACTTTGTATTTAAATATTTATATTTAAATGTTTCTGTACGAAATCATAAAAGTGAGAAGATGAGGGTAGTTTTAAGCATCAGTCTTATCCCATCTATTTTATGGTTGTAGTAACTTAGGCAGGGGTCAAATATTTCATAACAAACTCAGTGGGGGATCCAAAATGTTTTGAGAAAGAAGTTATCAGAACATGTTGCTAGAAAGAACATGTTGCTGGAAGATTCCTACCTTCAAAAGCCAGGAGTAAAACCAGTCTTGTTTTAACCATTTTGTCTTTCTGAACCAGGGAGAAAAGGAAGAAGAAAGCGCAAGAGAAACATAGTAGGCTGAAGGAAAAGGAAAATAAAGCAATATACTTTTTTGTTCTTCAGACAAAAGTGTTAGACTTGTACTTTCACACCTATTTTTTTTTTTTTTGTCTCAACAATTGGTGCTTTTTGTTTTTCCTTTTTATATGTACTTTGGAATGCTTACAGTTTGAATTTTGTGTTGTTGACTTTGGTTTTAATTATTCTGGGCTCTTGAGGATAGTAGAGGAATAATTTCAGCCTGCCAGCCATCTGGGATTCTACTTGCAGACTTTCAGACTGAGTAGCTTTTCCCAGCCTTTCTACTTCAGACAAAGAATTCAACCCTCTGTGCCTTTGCCTATTCCCACCTGCTGTTTATAGCATTCACATGTAGATGTATCAGCATTATTTTACTCCCAGACTCTCCAAAGTTCAGAGGTTGGAATGGATTGTCCTTTAGTGCCAACCTCTTGCTGTACCAATTGTAAATAATATCTCCTCTCTTTCCTCGACCTGGGATTTCAAAAAGTAGTAGTTAAAGTGATGACTTTTGAGGAAAATACCAGGACCTTCTCTATGATCCAATACCTGGAAATTACATGTTACAGAATTATCTGTCAGGCAATCAGTAGGCATTTTATAAACAACATGTAAACCAATCACTTAAAACTTATATTTAGTCTTCACATTTTTGCAATGGCATAGATAAGATGAAATACCTGTTGCATTTAATTACTTGTTCTAGACTTCTAAAAATTGCAATCAGATTGATGAATGTTTCCAAAACACTTTTGTTAGAATAATATTTTAGATATATTTTATCATTCTAAAATTAACATAATTATATTTGTATTTTTGCATTTAGCATGGTACTTTTAATAGAATTTTTGTCTGTGAAATATACTGCAAATAGGTAGCATAAAAATAAAGTTAAAATTTACTACAGCCTTTGGTAAACATTACTGAATATTGTGTCTGCCCAATCTATAAAATATAAAAACTCAGAAAATACTATTAGCATTTATTGTCATTTTTCTGTGTTACTTATATCCAAAATAATTGTCATTATGTTTTCAAGGCCCTTTGGTAATAAGACTTTTAACACATACTTTCTAAAGTTTCAAACAGTGATTACTGGCTGGAATTACATTTAATAATTTTAATACATTAAAACATAATGATTTATACTTATAATCTAATGGATTTGTTTTTAAATGGAAACCAACTCTGTTGTATGTTAAATAAATTTGGAATCACATTTATGATTTTAAAATAATGTAAAATATTCAGTTGCTTCTAAGATAAGGTAACCTTACTTAGGAACAGAAATTTTGGATTTTTGCTTATGGCAGTGCACTAGGCCTATTGTGGCTGTGTGGATCACAAAATAAGAAGAGGAGAACAAGAAATATTGCTCAAATAATTACTATGATTTTGATTGGCCCAGAAATTGAGGAGATCTACATGGTGAGACAGAGATTGTAGCTTTGAGGAAGTGAGAGTGCATAGGAGGGTGGAACTTGGCCCTTAGCCTGCTTAATTAAGCAGTAATCCAGAAGAAATCACAGCTAAAGTTTGTGAGTAGGTGACTTCTTTGCATAAATACCCCTTCAAGAGTCATAACTATTCTTAGAATACATTTAGTACTCAGAATTTGTACAGATATATGTAATCTGGCTCTCATGTCTTCTGTGTAGCTCATTCTCTACATTCCCTTATTCTACCTGTCAGCCATTCTGAAATTTTCTCAGTTGATGCTTTAAGCATATCTTCTTACCCTTCTTCTAGCCATCACTTCAGAGGTCTTCTCATATTTGTGATGCATTCAGCAGAGTTCTACTAGCCAGAATCTACAGGGAACTTAAACAATTGAACAAGTAAAAAATAAATAACTCCATCAAAAATGGAAAAAGACATGAGCATACACTTCTCAAAAGAAGACATTCAAGTGTCAACAAACATGAAAAAATGCTCAACGTCACCAGTCATCATAGAAATGTAACTCTACAATGAGTTACTGTCTCACACCAGTCAGATGTGTGGCTATGACTGAATATCAAAAACAATAGATGCTGGTGAGGCCACAGAGTAAAGAGGAAACTTATGCTGTGTATACTTATAAATGGGAATGCATACAGTGTATGCTTATACTTGGTGGGAATGTAAATTAGTTCACCTGCTGTTGAAAGCAGTGTGGAGACTTCTCAAAGAATTTAAAGATCTACCATTTGACCCAGCTATCCCATTACTGGATATATATTTAAAAGAAAATAAAGTTCTACCAAAAAGACACATGTTCTTTTATGTTCATTGCAGCCCTGTTCACAATAGCAAAAACATGGAATCAACCTAGGTGCCCATCGACAATGGATTGGATAAATAAAGTGTGATATATTTCTTTCTTTATTTTTATTTTAGTTCTGGGATACATAATCAGGATGTACAGGTTTGTCACATAGGCAAACATGTACCGTGGTGGTTTGCTGCACCTGTCAAAACCCATCGCCTAGGTATTAAGGCAAACATGCGTTAGCTATTTACCCTGATGTTCTCCCTTCCCCAGCTCCCTCCACAGACAACTCCCAGTGTGTGTTTTCACCTCCCTGTGTCCAAGAGTTCTCATTGTTCAGCTCCTCCTTATAAATGAGGACATGGGGTATTTGGTTTTTTGTTCCCATTAGTTTGCTGAGGATAATGGCTTTCAGCTCCATCCACTGTCCCTGCAAAGGACACATCTCATTCTTTTCTATGGCTGCATAGTATTCCGTGGTGTATATGTACCACATTCTCCTTATCTAGTCTATCACTGAGGGGCATTTGGGTTGATCCCATATCTTTGCTATTGTGACTAGTGCACAATAAACACAATACGTACATGTGTCTTTATAATAGAATGGTTTATATTACTGTGGATATATACCCAAAAATGGGATTGCTGGATCAAATGGCATTTCTGGTTCTAGGTCTTCTTGGATTCACCACACTGTTTTCCACAGTGGTTGAACTAATTTACATGTCCACCAACAGGGTAAAAGCTGTTCCTATTGTTCCACAGCCCTGCTATTACCTGTTGTTTCTTGACTTTTTAATAATCACCATTCTGATTTGCATGAGATGGTATCTTATTGCAGTTTTGATTTGCATTTCTCTAATCATCAGTGATTATGAGCTTTTTTTCATGTTTGTTGGCCACATGAATGTCTTCTGTTGAGAAGTGTCTGTTCATGTCCTTTTGCCCACTTTTTAATGGAGTCATTTGTTTTCTTCTTGTAAATTTGTTTAAGTTCCTTATAGATTCTGGATATTAGACCTTTGTCAGATCCATAGATTGCAAAAAATTTCTCCCATTCTATAGGCTATGTCTTCACTTTGATGATAGTTTTTTTTAAATTATTTCCATAGGTTATTGGGGAACAGGTGATGTTTGGTTACATAATTAAGTGCTTTAGTAGTGATTTGTGAGATATTGATGCACCCATCATGCAAGCAGTATACACTGCACACAATTTATATTTATTTTATTCCTCATCCCCTCCCCACCATTTCCTCGAGTCCTCAAAGTCCATTGTGTCATTCTTATGCCTTTGCATTCTTACAGTTTAGCTCCCACTTAGGAGTGAGAACATACGATGTTTGGTTTTCCATTCCTGAGTTACTTAACTTAGAATAATAGTCTCCAATCTCACCTAGGTCACTGTGAATGCCATTAATTCATTCCTTTTTATGGCGGAGTAGTATCTTATCATATATATAATATGGTATGATAGAATACATACCATATGTGGCATATGATATATATATACCAGTTTCTTTATCCACTTGTTGATTGGTGGACATTGGGTTGGTTCCACATTTTTGCAATTGCAAATTGTACTGCTATAAACATGGGTGTGCAAGTATTTTTTTCATATAATGTGAGACTGTTTATTAAAGGATGTTAATCTAGTGCCATCTTATACAAGAGACATAATTCATTTTATTTAGAGGAAAAATAAAACATAAGAAAATAGAAGTTTTCAAAGGATGTTAGAATATATTTAGAGAGGAATTTTTATAGCTAAGATAAAAAAATTGAAATTACTTGCCTTTAATTTTACTGCAATTTAATACTTTTTTAAAATCATGGAATATTTGATGAAATGATTTAATAAGCAAAAACTTTGACACAAATATTTTTGTCTCCTTAGGTTGCTGATGCCACATTTTTCCCCAGACCTTTCAGTGTCTTGCCTATGAAGATAAAATGGAGTAACGTAGGCTTTCATATTCTTCTATTTGATCTGGAAAACCTTGTTGAACTTTTGCTACCAACTCCACTCAGTGATGTTGACTCTTCCAGTTCATTCAATGGTGGCGAGGTCCTGAGAAGAGCCAAGAGCACGGTGGAGAAGAAGACACTGACACTGAGAAAAAGTAAAACTGCCTGTGGTCCTCCCTCAGCAGAGGCACAAGCCAAGCTCATTACTGAAAACCTGGCCCAAGGAGATAATGCCATCAAATTTTCAGAAGAAAATGATGTCATTAAAAGGCAGAATAAAATGAAGATCTCCAAAAAAATGCAGCCTAAGCCATCAAGAAAAGTAGATACCAGTCTCACAATAGACACAGCTAAATTGTTTCTGTCTTGCCTTTTGCCATGGGGAATGGATAAAGATTTAGATTATCTTTGTATTAAGCACCTCAATATTTTAAAGCTTCAGGGTCCCGTTTCTTTGGGACTTGCTTTTAATGAAGCATATTTCTCACTGATGTTGCCAGGTTGGGATTTATGCAATACTGAAATGATAAAAGACTGTTCAGGAGTAAATTTATTTTCCAGGAAAGTTTTGGACTTGTCAAATAAATACACAGCCACTCTTCCAAATCAGGTTGGAATTCCAAGAGGACTGGAAAATAATTGTGATTTTTTGCAAGAGTCAAATACTATAGTTTATTTGTTGAGCAGACTATTTTTAGTTAATAAGTTAGTTAACATGCCTTTAGAATTGGCATGTAGAATTGGCAGGTAAGACATAGCTAGAGATTTTGACAATTCTAATTTATGACATTAAAAATTATTATTTGCTACATTCAACTCTTTAACATTCCTCCCTTCTTTCCAGTGGGGGGGAAATATGCAACAATTTCTTGGTTTAAAACACATGTAAGAGAATCTCCCTTTTAATTGTTTGGAATTGGAGTATAATTTGGCAATAAATCTATATGATTAAACATTCACTCATTCAACAGATATTTATTGTTCTCCTAATATGTGCCAAGAAGGTCATAGTATGGGATGTTGAATGAGTTGATAGATACATGCATACATAGACACATATACATCTTGAAATCCATTATACATCGTGTGAATTAAGTATGAACAAAAACCTTTAAGTAAATACTTATGATGATATATATTTTATATCATCAGGGAAGGAAAAATTTGAAAATTTCATACTTCAAATTTTATCATTTATTTTATATTTCGACATATTAAAATAGAATAAAATAGAAGAGACTTTTTAGTCATTCACTTATACATAGTACAGTTTAGTAGTAACTGTTGTTTTTAGTTTTGAGATTACACTAGCGATGTGGCTTTGGGCTAGTCACTTCGCTTTTCTGGGCCTTACTTTCCTCATTTACAAAATGAGGTGGATGGTGTAGGTGACTGTCAAATTCTTAAAAGCTTAGGCTGCTAACCAATGTGATTTATTGGTCTAATCATAATCCCACAGAGCCGATGAGGGACTTAGTTGTTTGCCAGAGGTTTTCATTCTAAGTTTATTCTTGGTACAGATTACAGGATGGAAATGATGTGTCTGATGTCTGGTGTACTTTAGGGAAGCTTATAGACTTTTGGTATGCCTTTTATTATATAGCCTTTCAAATGTTGTCACACATCAGTTGACTCTTTAAAGAATTCTTCATTGGAACAAATTATAGAATGAAGGTGTCAGGATTAGAGACTGCTTCTCTGCTGCAGCCACTCCCTATTTGATCTGGCTGTCAGAGCTCAGATATTATTTTTTGAGAAATCAAAATAATGTATATTGGATTTGCCACACCAAATCCTTCCAACAAATTTGACCATTTCACAAAGATTTTACTATGGTTGTGAAGGCTGAGAAATCCTTGTACACTTAACAACCATGTGCACGATTTACTGAATTTTAAGGAAATAACTGCCTACCCATGAGAACATCCCTGGCAGTTTTGGAAGATTCCCATGATTGGAACACTGGCCTAGGGTAAAATCTACTTTTTGTAAGGCTCAAATGGTACCTGACGAGAATTCTTTTGCAGACGTCAACATATTAGGGTTTTTAAATTGTTGTATTAGTCAGCAGTCATGTTACCTAAAATAGCAAAGCCTCTCCTGTAAATGTAGGTCACAGATAATTCTGGCAAACTAAGATTTGCAAGTCAATTGGGATTAATATTTTAGATGGGAGTAAAGTGAGGAAATCAAATTCACAAAGGAAATTGGTGTGAAAGATATTGCTAAAAATAATCTGTATTCAATTTCCAAATTTGCTCAAGTGGTCATGTACCCATATCTTTTATTTATTTCCTCAAAGAATTTTTCATGTTTTTAGTAATATACTATCTATCTTTTTTTCAACAGTTCTTTCAGAATGGAATGTGTACATAATAAGGTGAGAAGTGCTGGGAATGACATTTTAAATATGTCAAGCTTCTACAGTTGCTCACGAAATGGTAAGGGAGTCATCGATACAGATATGATCTGATTTTTTTTCCTATGAAAGGAAATAACTAGTCGTTCTATAACTGGTTAGTAATGTCAAAAAAACAACATTTACAAAACATAGATTTTATGTATGTTTGTGATTATACTAGCTGTGTGGCTTTAGGCTAGTCACTTAGCCTTTTTGGGCCTTACTTTCCTCATTTAAAAAATGAGGTGGGTGACATTTATAAAACATTTAAAAACAATAGATTTACCATTATATAATTTTAAAACATAGATATAACATTTTAACATTTATAAAACATAGATTTCAAATGATCTTTGAAATGACTAAACATTTGAAACTTTTCAGCTAAGGAAGTACTTGGACGTTAAGTTTTTCTGTGTTTTATTGGAAACTTTATTGCATCGCTATCTTTATTACCAAATAAATGATTATTAGATAATTTTCTTGCAATTTCAGAAGGTTGTATTATTCTCAGTTACAACTTCAGTGTTTAAATTTTCTCTAGTTGACGCATGGCAAATTTATCTCCCAAACCTGCTTTTCCAAGTTTGGGGCATCTCAGTAAACAACAGTTCTATTCTTCCAATTGCCAATGGCACAAGCCAAGAACTTTGGGATCATTGTTTACTTTCCCTTTCTCTCATACCCCACATCCAATCTGTTGATAACTGTGTCAGTTCTACCTTCAGAATGTATCCCAGAATCTGACTGCTTCTCGCCCACTACACCAGCAGCTCCAGCCTCCTCAGCCTCCCTTTCCCTCACCCTCACCCCTGGGAGCACTCATCCTGTCTTGCCTGGACGACCGCTGGAGGCTCCTGATCACCTCTCTGCTCCTATTCGTGGTTCCTGCACTATGTTCCCAACCAAGCAGCAGGCATGATTATTCAGAACGAAGTCAGAACCTCATATTTCTATGTATAACCTTCCAGTGGCTTCTGTTTCACTCAGAATAAAAGCCACCGTCCTTACTATAGCACACAAGACCCTAAATGATCTGGCCGCTCTACCTGTGTCATCACATACACACCCCCATCTGACCTTATCTCTTATTGCTCACCCCCTACTCTTTAAAAAAAAGAGTATTTTTAAGTGAGAGTGTATTAACAGTTTCCAATTATCTAGTGCTTAGTATGTTCCAAGAATATGGTTTCACATATATTATCTCATCTAATGTAAAAAGAGCCCTGCACAGTAGGAGGCAGCATCTCTGTTTTACCCTTAAAAAAATGGAGGTCAAGGAAGTTAGATGACTCATAGGCAAACAGCTATTCGGTAGACAGGCCTGCATGCTGATCCAAATCTGATTCCTAACCCCATTTCCTGTCCATTGCATCAGGCCACTTCTCACATTTATGATTACAGATAGTGTTCCCTCTAAATGGCCCCAGTCTGGGTTGCCTTCTTTCTCTGTAGGTGGTCACCCTTCTTAGGGTTAGCTATCCAGTTTTTCTTTTACTTTTTCAGCACAGGTAACTGGGAAGGGGATTGGAATTTAATATTCAATATAAGTATTTCTGCAAAGACAGAGGATTACTAACCACAATCAAGAAGACCCCTGCTTTTCCTATGGCTGCCCCAGTCAAACAGCCTAAGCAACCATTGTTAGCATAGAATCATCTCTCTGAAATTTAGGTTGGCACTTACAGCATTTAAAATTCAGGTAAGGACTAGGGAAACATGTCTTTTAAAAAATCATAGGAAGAAGAAAGGCTAAAAAAAAAGGAAGTATTGACTTCATGGTATTAATTTTATAAAGCCAAATCCTGAAGAATAAAATAATGCTCTGAAGTGCTCATCTAAAAGATTGATAGGAACCAGCATTCACTTCTGTCAGCGGGAATGGTGACTGAATAATATTAGTAAGCCTGGGATATTTTCTTTTTATCTTTACCGCTCAAGTTGCAATTAATTCTTTAGCTCACTGACATTGCCAAGACAAGTTGGCTCTCATTTCCATCACATATTAAAATTTTAACATCACATTAAAGTGTGCTGTGAAGTACCCCATGATGCTAGTAAGTAGTTACAGTTGAGACCAATACTTAGCTTTGATGGTTGAGTCACAAGGTCAACAAAGGAGGAGAGGGAGGAAAAAAGGAGATCAAAAGAAAATTTTCCCTTACCTTCTGTGTTCATGAAGAAATGGAAAACATGTCAAAATTATAATCTTCTACCATGCTAAAGTTTTATATACTGTTCCTGGTCATTTTACATTTATATTAAATGCTCCATTAGAAAAACATAATATCAGTAATTGGTCAGAAGTTTCTTATATATTACTTTCATCATCTCAAATTGCATTGTATACAACACCTTCTATTACATTTTCCTTGACTAGTAATGTGGTAAATATATATTCATATACATATAGGTATCTCACATATTAATATAAAAATAGTGATTTGATGAAAAATTTATCAGACAAATGCTAATTTAAATAGTTGATACCACAATGTCAAACATATATCAATACATTAATTTAAATAGACAATTATAGTAACAACTATTCTGCTTGCACAGGCCCTTACCATTCTTCTCTATCTCACTCTTACAATCTGGCACTTAGATAACAGACTTTAGCCATCAGAAAGCCTTATATCATCGATTGTTCATTATGATTATATGTACATTTTCAATTAATGAAAAGGCACTTATTAAGTGCTTTTTTTGTGTAGGGAACTGCTGGACACTTTATGAATCAATTTACATAGACCAAGCTCTGGCTTATTCTTAAAATTTCACAATGAACATTAAGGCAAACAGATAGTAAGGACACTGGAGAGAGCAAACAGAAAAGAAACAATATGTAATGGAATGAGTCAAATTAAAACATTAGTACTCTACCTATTAATCAGAGTGGTATAGCTGGGTAAGGACAAATCAAAAAAAAGTCATATTTTGATTTTACATGTGATACAGACTAATTCATGGCAGAGGAGAATTTCAGAATTTGTATGCATAGGAATTGTAAGATTTAGTGATCTGTCTTGGGTCAGCAAAATGAACAAAAGTGTGTTTAATCTGTAAAAATGAATTTGATTTGATGTGAATATGTGTTATATAATTGTTAAAATTACATATAAGTGTGTGTGTGTATAAATGTACACAAATGGATCTTGACTCTGGCTGTACATGTACATCATCTGCAGTACTTTTACAAAGCATTAATGCCTGCCTCACATCTACCACAGGATCTGTAAAATAAAAATCTCTGGAAGATTGAACCTGGCCACTGGTGTTTATAAAAAAACAAAGCTTCCCAGGTGATTCTAATATGCAGCCCATGTTAAGAGCCATTATCCATTTTTAATACTCTCAAGATATAAATGCTTTTTGTATGTTTCTAGGAAAGCATGAATCTCATGTACCTGAGGCTGACCTTTCACTTTTGAAGCTAATTTCCTGTTGGAGAGACCAGTCTGTGCAGGTAAGATATAATTCATATTCAGAAGTTATTGGAAGAGTTCTTTTTTGCTGCTGTGGTTCATGGATACCCCCCTCTATCTGAAAATACAAAGACATGAAAGGCCAGCATGAGTAGAGTGTTGGGGAAAATGTTTTTATAACAAAAACACTGGACATTGGAAGAAACAAGCAGAACACATGGGTTTTTATGCATCTTCATGATGCTGTGTACTATTTTACAGTATTTTGCTCTTCTAAGGTGTTAATGGAATACCACTAAAATTTTTAGCTTGCCTATGACTCAGCAATACTTTTAGTTAATAAGCATATATCTCAGATTTGTAGCTCTTTCTAGTCAATGAGTTTGTAAACCTTACTTTTAATCTCTGCACATTGCCTCATAAAAGAATATGATTCTTTTATATCTTGTATATCTACCTTTTGGAAGAAATTTATTTATATACATTGGGAAGACAGTTTTATAGCCATAGAGCTCAATTCTAGCTCATTATTAAAATTACAAGGTTATATAAAATGCCATATAAATATTTTATATTTTGTTGGAGAAAATTCTATTTCTATTGACTACCTGCAAAATCTATCTACTACCTTTATAGAGAGAGACTCAAGTATTGATAGTTATAAACTATCAATAAATTATACTTTCCACAGTTTATTTTTCAATGTCTACAGAATCTATTTCAATTCCTCTAGTATTTATTTAGTGCCCACTCTATTCCAGACACTATAATACCATTATTACATACTCAGAAGCTACAGGCTTTCTCTCATCTCACACTGAGTTTAAATGTATGTTTTGAGTTTCTTTCCAGTTGGATTGCATTCAGTATTCACTTTAACTGTTGTGGCACTGAGTACCCTACTCACCATGATTAATCTATTTTACTCTATTGTTACTTCTGTTCCTCTTGTTTTTTGATGATATTCATATTATTATTCTTATAATATGCATTTTTGGTGACAACTATGTTAAAAAAAACAACAAAGTGAAGTCATGACATGTAAAGTGAAGTCATGACATGTAAATCAAATAATTAGAAATGTTAAGTGAAATTACATAAATTCCTACATATTTTTAAGAAAGAATTATTGTTCAAGTTGTATAGGATATCATAGTCAGTGGGAGACATGACATTTTAGATCACAATTGTGGGCATGTCTCGTGGGTGATAAGCATCCCAGGATGAGAGGATAGCCATAAGCCCAGTGAAGGTGAACTACCCATTTTAAGGGATATGACATACTCTGGACACCTTGTAGGTCTTAGGATATCCTCCAATATCCTCAGAAGGAGCAAATTCCATGCAGTATTCTCTTACTGAAAGCTCTGTCCTAATTTCTCTCAGTATCACAGACTTAGAATATGAAGAGTCAGAGAAGTTCGTGACTTGTCAAAGGCTGGATTTGTAGTAACTGTCATAGTTGAATTGGAAACACAAACCTTTTCATTTATAAACCCGAGTTCTTTCTACACATCAGCCACGTCATGGAACCAGTGCTATTAAATAACATGTATGACAAAGTTAAAATGAAATTAGTTCAGTGATATAAAATTGTTCATAATGAATAAATAATACAGTATATCCCATCATTGTGATATACATAAATCAGCATGGTTTACCAATATCATGATATATATATATATATAGCAGTGTATGTTAGAAGATGCATGTATAATAGTTAAGAGATTATCATGTTTCATCACATGATATATCTATATATCAGAACTGGCATATATATATGCCAGCTCTGTCACTAAGGCTGGAGTGCAGTGGTGTGATCTGGGTTCACTGCAACCGCTGCCTCCTGGGTTCAAGCAATCTTCCTCTATCAGCCTCCTGAGTAGCTGGGACTACAGGCACACACCACTGAGCCTGGCTCATTTTTGCATTTTTTGTAGAGATGGGGTTTCACCATGTCAACCAGGTTTGTCTCATATGGTAGATAATAGGCATTATTCACCAGCACCATGATATGCTAAGTATATCTTAGATTAATGGCATATAACTGATACTCTGATGTTAAATATCTCATTACATGATATTCATGAGTAAGCACCATTCACTTGTATCGCGATTAGGCAGTACTACAGGTTAGTATGCATGGTACACAGTAGTGATATTCTACCATTCAATAGCCTTCTTCACTCCTTAATCAAACATATGAGTTTGGGCTGGACAAGGACAGGGGGATAATCAGCAATCAGGAAGCTGCTCCAGTATTCTCAGGAAGCTTCCTATATTTAAAAGTCAGAGGCCAGCTCCTCTGCCCCAGCAAATATCTGCCGTCATAATAAGCTTCCTGCATGTCCCTGGAACCTGAAGGTCTCATGTGCTACCATGACATACAAAAGAGACTGAATAAATGTTTACATAAATATATGTTCAGTTTTTGGTCAAAGCATCTCTAGGTCACCACCCTTAGTGTGGTCCCATATCCCTAGATCTAGACATGCTTATGCATAGACTGGGAGTAATGGATGGAGGCGGTGGCATTTGTGGAACATGGGTCAGATTGACAGAGGACAGACTTATGACGGGAAATATATATGATGTGGCACTGGAATGTGACTAAATGAAAGGCACTGGGATGTAGCTATATGAAAGGTTTAACAGTTAGCCAGAGAAAGGTAATGGGAAGATGTCCCCAGTTTGTCTATATCAGCAGTGTCCTTTCTTTTCTCTCCCTAATTCAGCTCCTGGCCTTCCTTGGGCTCTACCTAACTGCTAGACCTTACCTCATCTTTTATCAGGAAAAAGTCTAGGAAACTGTCCCTAGCTTTGCAATGAGAGCAGAGAAGATAGAATCTTGAGTGGACATGGACTTCAAAAAACAAAGAATCAGGAATCAGAAGTTCTGACCACCAAGTGTGTGTAACCTGGAAGTGTCATCCCCCAGATTCTTCATTTTCAAAATGAAGAGTTTGGTTAGGTGTCCTATGACAAGTGTTCCTTTCCCCCTCCTTCCAACCACAGGTCTTTGACTGGGCATACACAGCAAGTGGAAGACATGACTTGCAACACTTTAATCTATGTAAAACCACATAGGCATACACACAATTTAGTAAGATTATTAAAGTCATTTCTTTAATTTCCTGTATTAAACATAGTTTAAAGGCAGTGTTTTTAGTTAAATAATGCTTTGGAGCTAGATGTAGCTTGAGAATCTAACCTTGTCTAAGAGCAATAGAATAAATTCAAATGAATTTTCTTTATCTTCTGGTGGAAATGAAAATAGGAAAAATAATTAAAAACTCCTTTTTGTCTCATAGTGTAATGGTTAGCATCTTGGACTTTAAAAGTGCCTCCTAAGTATCCTTCTAGAATCTCTTGCATTGCCAAAAAGACAATGTGAGAGTCTGGATGCCAATTGTTGCTCCCCACATTTCAGTTGTTGTGGATGCTAATTCTAGAAGAATGGAAAGTTACCATTTATGGAAACCTGCTGAAATTTAAATGCTAGGCTTTGGATTTTTTGCAACATACCCAAGCATTTGTAATAATACTAAAAATAATTCATTTAAAAAAATACCTTACAGGTAACTGAAGCAATACAGGCTGTTCTCTTGGCGGAAGTTCAGCAACACATGAAGAGTTTGGGAAGGATATCAGTCAACAGTCAACCAGTGTCCGGGGCAGAGAATGGTAACTGTGAAATGAAGCAGATGCTTCCAAGGTTGGAATGGCCAGAGGAACTAGAGTTACAGTGTATTAGAAACACTTTTCCTCTGCAAAGTAAGTACAAACTTTATTCGTATGCTCTTTCAACAGAATTTAACTACTAGAGACAATCTCCAGCTTACGGTGGTACAACTTAGGATTTTCAATTATATTATGGTGCAAAAGTGATAGACATTCACTAGTCTCCTTGACTTATGATGGGTTATGCCCAGATAAACCCACTGTAAGTTGAAAAGATCATAGGATATGTTTATGGAGAAGTAACACCATCATAACTTGAGCAGCAACTGTACTTAGAGTGTTGAAAACTGTATCGTTTCTGCAAGAGCCGACCCAAGTGCCCTGTTTCTGACCTATTTTGCTATCAAGTTCACCTTATAATTGTCAAGTGTTTAAAGAACTTATAGATCCTATTATAATCATAAATATTCGCTAGAAGAACAGCTTGTATTATTTACAATGATGTTTTAAAGTTAAGCAATTAAAAGTGAAAGCAGAATTAACAGCAATGACTTAATAGGATCTATATTATAGGAATACCCTAATCATAATGGATAAATTTGTTTTTACTTTGTACCTTGATAAAAGTCATGTGCCAATTTTTCTTTTCTGGGCATAAGAAGTATCATAAAAAATTAAACTGTTTTTATAGTTGGATCATTTGATTTTATAACAGACTTCATCACTATCACTTCCTAATGATAATGTTTATGTTTTAGGGCCCACAAGTGAGTCTAAATTTATGTTGTAAAATATTCTGATTTTTATAGGACTGTTAGCTGTTATTTAAAAAATAAAATAAAAACTGTTAAAAAAAAGTACAACTTTAATTTTCAACTTTATCAGTAAGCATTTGATGAATACATTAAGTTACAATGTGATTAAATGTCAGGAAAACATGTTATAAATTTACATATTACAGGTGGTTTAACTGCCAAGTACTTCCACTCTCACAAAGGGTTTTCTTTTAATTTATTCAGGACTATGAGCAGTGTTAGTATACATAAAATGTTAAATTTTGAAACAGGTATTATTTGTGGAAATAATGATTTCTTCTCAGTTTTTATGAATTAGTAATTGGACAGTGTTATATGTAGAGAGAGATAAAAAGGTGTATTTAGCGAAGGCAAGAGATCAAAACAGGTAGAATATGTTTTAGTGCCAGAACAGTTACTGATGATGGTAAATTGAATTAATAATTTGATAAAGCTAGATGATTACTTTAAGTCATTTGCATGTTTGTTTTCCGAAATTAGCTTTAATTAGATCGGGTAAATTTGCCTCTGTGAAGGAGCTCCTGTTTCATCATATCACACAATTATAGGTGTATTACATATTTTAAGCAAGAAGTAGAAAAATTGCTTTCTAATTAATTTTGAGTGACTACAGTTGCATTTTTGATACATATGGAGGGCCGCCTAAAGTGTCATTGACAGGTTTCTTCCAACTCTCCCAAGACAGCTAGTGTTATATGTTCATGTGTATTAACTCAGTAGATGTTATTTCTGAATTTTCTCCTGAATCTTGAGAGCCTACCTTCTTCATTGGCCCAGAGCCCCATTTTCTGGGTAAAAAACTGTTGGTCAGCTATCAAAATGAAACTTTAGATGAATTTTGTGTCATTTGGCTTACTCATATTTGAGGTTTCACCAGATTGCACCCAATTCTGCCTCAGTATATTCTTAGATATAAGTATAGTAGCTAGGTGCCTGCAGTTCCAGCTACTTGGGAGGCTGAGTTGGGAGGACGGTTTGCACCCAGGAGTTTGAGTTCAGCCTGGGCAACATGGCCAGACTGCATGTTTAAAGAAAGAACTGTTGATACTATAGAATTTAGTCTTATTATGACTAAAGATATTTTGATTAAAGTGTGGTATTTACTCTCTTTTGATTAATTATTGAATGGTTCTTTATTTGCCTATGGTAAAAGAAAATTTGGGGTTAATTTGTAATAAGAATCAGAACACCAAAATCTTACAGCTACTTTATATGTTGGTGGATAAAATTCAGAATACTTTAAAAGAACAAGAACACATTCACACAATGGGCATATATTATATTCAGAAATATTAGTTGCAGGAAAATATTAACTACAATTGCAATTAAATGGGAGACACATAAAATACATTGAAGAGGGAACTATCTAAGTAGTATCATATTTAATATAATTATTGCCCTTTGTGAGAAAACATTTTTTTTAAAAAAAATGATTCACAAGAACTTAGTAAAACTACAGGAAATGTTTTTAGAATTCATTACAGGACGTACAGTGGTACATCCTGCCTTACTTGGTAGGATTTTTTTTTTTCTTTTTTTGAGGCAGGCTCTGTCGCCCAGTCTGGAGTGCAGTGGCATGATCATAGATCACTGCAACTTCCACCTCCTGGGCTCAAGTGATTCTCCTCCCTCAGCTTCTTGAGTAGCTGGAACTACAGGTAAGCACCACCATGCTAAGCTAGCTTTGCTTTTTTTTTTTTTTTTTTAATTTTATTTTGGTACAGATGGGATACACCATGTTGCCCAGGCTGGTTGATAGAATTTTTTAGAAAACAGAACCAGAAAACTGTTTTCATTATTTCTAATGTCCTGAGACAATATGTAATATGATAGTATAGGTGCTATTCAATGGATGTGGTAATTCCTCAAATTTCATAGGCAGATTTACTTAGCCTAATCATTGCAATACAGGTCATTTTGCAAAATATTCTTATGGCAAATTGTGTATGTTGTTTAATTTTAACAACTCTTTGCTTATTTGTCCTCTGTAAGCTCCTGTCCCTCCCCGTGTTTCTTAATTTATTTTTATTCTTTCTTGTTTTTCTTAGTGGTATATATTATTTATAAATCCTTTGGAAGCTAAAAGATGACTGTTTTGCTATGGATAGATATTCAAACTTACTTCTTTTATGCTAAATGCAGTATATTTGATTTATTAGGATTATAGTAATATGGCAATAATAAGTCACAAGGAAAAATAATTATTGAGTTTTTAATATATTCCAGTGCTGTGTTGAGTACCTTATAAAATTTAGCTCACCATTTCCTTTAATTCTGACACAGTCCACATGAACCCTAATAACCTTCTTCTGACATTCACTTCTTTGTATAAAGGACTTTACTGCTTTTAAAATGTTCATGTTCATTGAAGTGAAATTTCAAAGGACAACTGAAAATAACTATACTCTGAGAGAGATTCCCATGATGCTTGCTTGGTTTGTCCTGAAAGATTACTTTTTTTTTAGTTTACATACTAATTTTCTATTTTTTATCATGCATATTAAAATACTGTTGAAATAAATTTTTTAAAATAAGTTTATCACCACAGCAGCTATCTTTTTTTTTTTTCTTTCAGACAATGCCTCATTCAGTCACACAGGCTGGGGTGCAGTGGCATGATCTTGGCTCACTGCAGCCTCAGCCTTCCCAGCTCAGGTGATCCTCCCACCTGCCTCCTAAGTAGCTGGGACTACAGACGGATACCACCGCACCTGGCTAATTTTTGTATTTTTTGTAGAGATGGGGTTTCACCATGTTACCCAGGCTGATCTCAAACTCCTGAGCTCCAGCAATCTGCCCATCTTGCCACTCCAGCTCCCTTAAATGCCGCCAGTGGTATATAGCTTACTGTTTGAGACAAACTTCCTATTACTACTTCCTTTTCAAAATGAATAGACTAAGACTTAAGGGAGGCTATGTGTCTTGCCTACAGTCACAAAATTACTAAGAACAGGAAAGCAAACCCAGATATTATCTTAAATACTGTGCTGTTAGCTACATTTTCCATACTTGCAGCATGGAAGAAGTTTGCCCGAAATCAGATTGATCTAAACATTGAATAATTTATTAAGAGTTTACTTATATTTTTATTCTTTTCTCATAAATCATGCTTTATCTTACCAAAGGAAATGCAGAGTATTTAATTATTGCCACCTCATAATAAAGAAAATCACCCGGTGTCTAGAACTAATTATAGGGATGTGTCTACAAAGCAATGGAAATCCAATGAAGTGAGAGTTAAAGCATAATGTACATTTAAAGTTTATAATTTTGTCTTATTTTTCAGTGTTTTTACCTCTTAACTTCACAGCGTGTATTTTATTTGAGGTCTTAATATTTGTGTATGTGTGTTTTATAGGAAACTGGTGGATTTCATCTAAGTTTATATTTTTATAATTACATTGCTATCTTCCTTGAATCTCTTTAATAAGAACATATACAATTAACACTTACATTTTAGGTTTAGATTCATTGCTTTAAAAACAGTAATAGTTTCTATTATTAAATTGCATTTGAAAGTTATTTCCCTTAACTTTCTTTTGAATGCTATTTGGATCTGTTGTTAAACAAGTGCTCTAAATTTTTCCATTAAATAAATTGGTTGAACTAGAAATGGAGACTTTGTAGATAAAACTGTCATCTTGAAATTACTGGCTGAATTTAAATTTCATGCTAAACTGTGTCATTATGAAACTGATGCATCAGATATGGGTATTGCAAATAATCTTTATTGCATGCATCATTTTCAAAGACTTATCTAGAAAATTAAATAATAAAAATGTGTTTTTTGTTTATATAAAACCATACATTTATTGTATATCAAGAAAATAAAAATCCATTCAACAGAAACATTTTGGTGATCCTGCCCTGCAGAAGTACAGGCCCAGGGCAGGCTTTCTTTGCTTGCTGAGTTTTCCAGACGGATAAATTGTGGAAAGGCTTTGTGACTACCCTACAGGGAATCTCTTCCCTCACTGCTATTATCTGTAGTAAGTGGGTCTTCTTTCATTTACTCTAAGATATCCAGGTCTAAGGGAGTTCTTCTTTATGGCCACAGAAGTCATTTAGGAAAGGTCTGTGTGGTACATGTGATCAAGGAGCAAAGAAGTAACGAAGGACACATCATAGAAGGCCTTGTATGTGGTAGTGAGGTCTGGAGATTTCTCTGTAGTGAGATATGGGAAATCTTTTTTGTTTTTAAGACAGAGTTGCTCTTGTTGCTCAGGCTGGAGTGCAATGGTGTGATCTTGGCTCACTACAACCTCCACCTCCTGGATTCAAGTGATTCTCCTGCCTCAGCCTCCCAAGTAGCTGCTTTACAGGCACACACCAATGCCACCACATCTGGCTAATTTTGTATTTTTAGTAGAGATGGGGTTTTTCCATGTTGGTTAGGCTGGTCTCTAACTCGAGGTATGGGAAATTTTTTAAGCACACTAGTGGCACAAATTGTAATGGGATCACGTTGCCTGTGGTTTAGGGGCAAAGCACAGTGACACATGACTGACTGTGGTGTCCTGACTTGGCCCCTCTGTTGGGTTGTGTATTGTCACATATGGTATTCCAGCTGTGCTGAAGCCAGAGTGGAAGGTCCACTCCACAAAAGGCATCCTTGGTGTGTTCAGTTTCAACTGTACCTGTTTAGGTAACCTACAGATTTTATTTTGTAGTTTTAACTAAACTAATCACCAGAAAATAGACAAGAGGCTTAACAGTTCTCTGTCAAGAAACTATGGTTTAAAGATAATAGGAATAATGCAAGCTTGAGAAAACAAGACATAAATGGCATTGCCAAACTTATGCTACATCAGAAGGTTGATATCTGTGTGTGTGTGTTGTATGTATATATGTGTGTGTGTCTGTTAATTTCCTCATTTTGGAATTTCTATTTGGGTGTATAATGGACATAATGTTGATATGCTAATAGTATGTATAAGCATTTATAAACAAACATACATATATTGTTGATGCATATTTCGGAGCTCCTCTTTGTTATTTTCTACAAGAAAGTATCTCACTTAAAACTTTTGGGTGGATTGAGCTCGGAAGCTACAATTAAGCAGATACGATTGACTTCTGGTTATGGAGGGTTAGTGATTTGATACTCTATTTTGTACAGTGCCTATCTCCAAAACTTAAACCTTTATGCCACTTCCTCTCTGCGTCTATGCACTGACCAAAGAGCTGGGCATACCACCAAGAACAAACTGAAACTCTTTAAACAAGAATACAAACTAGAATCAGGTTAACCATAAAAGTGTGTCAGATGCCAGAACAGAAACTAGAGAAGCACATCAAAGAGGCATCTAACTAATACAGTCTCTGAGGCTCCAGAAGCCTTCTTCCAAGAAAAGTTGCCTAAAGTGAGAACTGAAGGATGCACAGGATTTAGCCAAGCAAAAAGTCGGGGTGGGGAAAGGGAACTGTTTACTGAGACCACTGAAGCCACTTGTGCCCTTTTCTTCCTCTCAAGATCATCTGACTAAGAAATGCATGAATGAGAAATCTGGACGTTAGAGAGAAACCCATGTATCTTTAATTTCTTCTCTTTAAAACACTTGTGTTCTCTTTTAATCTCATCATGCAAATGCCTTTTTTTCCTAACCCTAAGCCTTCTGGAGTAACAACAATAATAATTAACATAGAAATAGTTAACACGGATATGACCTAGTATTTGTTTAATCCAGGCAGCAATCCCATAGGAACAGGTAATATTGTTATATCCAGTTTATTGGTGAGTAAACAGACATAAAGAAGTAACTTGTCCAGTGTCTTATCTCCAACAAGTAGCAGAGCCAGGAATCAAACCCAGGCTGGCTTCGCAATCTAGGTTCTTCATCAATGTATTACATTGCCTCCCAATTACCTACAATTCTCCTTTTGAATTTCTTGATTCACCAAATATTTACCAAGTGCCTTCTGTATGACAGTTGCAGAAAAATGTATTAACCCAGTTGAGGATTACAAGACAGCAAAACCTTTTGGCCTAACAACAGAAAAAAAAAGATTCTCTAGAAGAAATCAATCAACAGACATTGAATACGTGATCTCTACAAAGCTGGGCTGTAGCATTATAAGTTATTCCAATAAAGATGTAATTAATATTGAAGACATTTATTTGGAATATGAATTAATAAAAATATAGGTTTTAGCTATTAAAAATTTAAAGTTTCCTTTTGGAAACTGAAAATGCCAACTGGTAAATGCTAAAAATGTGCAAGATTTGGCATATACATATGAGTTGAAAGGAATAAGCGTTGGGGGCGTAAAAGTGGAAGCAATTTAAAACTTCATTTTTATAGATTAATTTTAATTATCTAGATTATCTTATTTAACATCAAGGTATTCATATTTAGACAAAGACAAATTTGTATATGATAAGCAAATAAATAATTTAGCTCCTAGAATACATTACCTACTTTTCAAAAGCATTGTAGTCATTTGGGTTTAATGTATATCCTGTCTTATTTTTAGCTCCTTATAAAATTGAGAGAGAAATTTCATCATTTCCCTTTTTGCCCGTATAAATTCTTCTAAACTTCTTTACTGTTTCTGCCCTCTCTGTATCATCTTAAAGATTGCATCACCTTAGAAAGACTGATAAGAGTTCACTGCTCTTTTCTAAAAGTAGTTTCATCTTTCACAGAGACTGAGATTGATGATTTTCATCTTGGCATATGAAAACCTAGAGTATTTCATCATCTTTTTTCCTCATGAGTAGTCAGAATGCCAGCCTGGCTCTGCCCAGAGATGGTTGGATTGAGGAATTGAGTTAAATATTTCTTTGGTAACAGTCCTGCAGGCACCACTTTACTGATTATTGTCTGCATACCCATTTAAATTATTGACAAAGAAAAAGTGATCTAGATTCTGTCGCTGAAATCAATGTGTTTTGCACTATTGTTCTCTGAAGCTGAGACTGGCCTCCCGACACTGACCCTTCAAGGACAGGGATTAGGTCTATTTATCTTTTTTCCTTCCATCACCTAAAATGGTCCCTTACCTAGAAGCCAATGGTAAGTGTTTATTGAGAGGATGGGTGAATGGATGGAAAGTGATATAGTTTGCACTGAAGATCAGCCAGTTCCTAATTAGTCAGAGAAGGAGTAGAGGAGGAAAACCAGCCAATTGCTGAAGCATCCAGACATAGTCTTGAATACACACCAAAATTTGCATTATCTGACAGTCACCATCCTAGAAACGTGCGATGTACACACAGCAAGCTCACAAAAAATTAAAAATACACACATGAATGAATCTAGTTTGTGGCCCTCCAGGAGATTCTGTAAGTGATAGTTATTTCACTCTTCTTTGCTCACTTTGTCATGATCTGATTTCAGTTTGATATTTTTAGAGGCCTGAGCCTTGCCTGAAACTCCTCCCGCTCCTTATTCAGTTACAGTTTCTCCACAGAAGTTTCTAAGGAGCCGCTGCCTCAAGCACTGTTTCTTTAGCATTTGGATTCACATATTGTCTTCTGACTCATCACCTGCCTATGGACTTCTCGCTCATTCCTGATCTCTTGTAACCAGCAGCCCTCATGCTGCTGACACAGAGCCCTCTTAGCAACCCAGCTGGCTTGGGTCAGCCTCCATTAATGACTCACTGTACTTCTGAGCCTGGGAATGTGTGACATTAATTCCTCCATCAAATGCAATTCTGCCGGCCAATATGGATGTGTATTCATAGTTCTAAAAACAATTTTGGTAAATAGAAGGACTAAATTCCTTTAGAGAAAAACGAGTGATTTAGAGAGCTTTGTATTCTCAGCAGACAGCACAGTGTCTAGTATGTGGCAATTGCTAGAGAAATGGTGGCTAAAGGAAAAATTATCCATTTGTCCCAATGCCCTTGGAATATCCTATTCCCATGAGAATGTCAATCATCTTGCTAGCTGGAGCCTTATCCTTCCATTTTAACTCTTCAATTTACCTGGCCAGTTTTCAGCTTTGAAACAATTTGAATAAAGTCAAAACATTTTTTATTAAGCACTTAACTACATCTAAGACTCAATGTTAGGTGCTCACATTTTCATTTATATTACTTTCTACACTCTTTGTATAATCTTCTAAAATATGGTATAGTACCTGGCACTTTAATTACCTGTTTATTTGCCTTTCTCAACTCTCTGAACTCCTTGAGGGCAAAAGTTGGCACTTATTTATGTTATGCTCCTAGCAGCAAATGAACCACATGGTGCATGATGGGTGCTCATTAAATGTTTGTTGCCTGAGTGAGTATATGCGTAATAAATTACAATGACAGATATCTATCAAAGAACTCTGGTCCAACGCAGAATGAAAGAAATGCTAAATAAAATGTTAATAGTCTATACTAGAAAGAGAATGGAAATGGTGATTATAAGGATGATGGTTTTCTTCTAAAGTGTTAATCCAGGGGCACTGCTTCAAATTTATCTACTTTGTTCAAGAGCAATTTATCTGTCTAGAGAACCACCAGGAAAAATTAATGCTGACAGGTATTTGAAGGCAAAAACCAAGGCAGAGTACTTCATTTTCAACCCCCTGAGAATAAGCTACAAGAAATGAAGACAGTTCAAAGAAGAGTTGTTAGTTCTTTCTTCTACCTGCTACAGATGAGCATGGGCCCTTTATGTATATCTGTGCAGAATATCTGTCCCCCAGCCAGGCAGCCCTGCCAATCTAGGGACAATGTAAAAGTGCTCCTTGGTAGCTGAATATGCATAAGAACATGGTCTCCATAAAATTCCAGCCCTAGCCAATATTTTGTAATGCCCCCTTGATAATCTTAAAATTCATAAGCAATATAACCTACCTACGTACATCATTTATATACCATTTAAAGGAAAAAAATGAACAGTAAGTAACTTATAGTAAAGTTTTATGTGCAAAATCCTGGGCATGACGACACTAAAAGATATAGTAACATGCTATTATATAACATACTGCGGTGTACATAAGACCATTGCTATTGATGCAGATATCTGTGTGTGCGTGGTGGTGCTGTCAGTGACATGGGTATCTAAAGTGGATTTTCTTGGCAAAATTCTGGATAGTAGTAGCTAAATATGGCCATTCCTTAATATACAGGGTAGTGGCCTTAGAAAATTCAAGGTATATTAAAAGCCTTGAAAGATTCCTCCGTGGTTATATGTAAAACAAAGTTATGCTCTGGACATAGGGAAATTACACACAAAGCTTTTCTTTTCATGAATGTCCAGTGGAATATTTGAAAACCAAGCAGGATAATTATTCACTGGGAAGGGCGTTCCTAAGCATTTCAGGCCATCTGGCATCTCTGGTGTCTGTCCACTAAATGCCAATAAGTGTCTCCACAATCACTGAGAAACCCAGTCCCTCACTTTGGCAGTTTCCAAAGCCTCCCCCTAGGGGGCAGTACCAACCCTACCAAGAACTGCCTTAGAGAAAGGGATTCTAGACATTCGTAAGGTCTTTGTTTCTGTCCCGCTCTCCTTTAAAAGTGCAGAGGGAGATAAAACCAAAAGCGTAACTCACACTAATTCAAGAAGTTCCTTTTCTTTTGCTCACATGTTTGGTATTTCCCTTGTATACCCTTTAGGTATCATAGGACTGCCCAGTCCATGTAGTAAATCATCTGCAGTTCTGTCTCCACCGTTAGGAAAAGGGCTTATTATCCTGTTCATTCACTTTCATCTGTATGTCTTCACAGCTTAGCTTTGGGCCTAACAGAAAGTAAATACTGTCGGCTGCTTAAATGAAGAGTATATGTTACTTAGTAACTACTAAGCCCTGCCTAAAAAGCTCATCAAAGAAAACTCTAAAATTTACAACTTAAATTATTATTTTACACTACAGAATAAACACAGTACATATTAGAATTTTAATATTAGATGGACTGGTTCCCAATCTGTACACTGAAAGAGAAAATTGGAAGTGAGGATAATGGATGAAAATAGTACACAGATAGGTTCATGTAATCTATTTATGATGTGATAAGATTTATGATTGGGAACATAATTTCAAAACTTGGCTTACAACCTGCTACTTTTTGATACATGTTATCCTTAAAGTCCAGTAGTTTATCAGTATTTAAAGTGCATTGAAATTAGTTTTTGAGAACTTCCTAATACCCTTTCATTTTACATACATGGGGTATATCCCTTAGTATCCCTGGACCAGAATAGAGAATAACTAGTCTGGTCTGTTATCCAGCTGGTAAGTCTATCCATCGACTCACTCTACCTCTTTTGAATATATTTTATTAGGTTCTCTGTTTTCCAAGCTATATACTAGAAATCTGAGAAGAATGTGATGTGGTTTCTGTCTTCCAAAAGCCAGAGAGAAAGCTGTAAATATAGTGAGGACGCAGTGTGGTATGAGCTATTAACATTCACGTTGCTGTAAAGCCATTGAGAGCCACAACTGCTTGGGAATGATTTTTAGAGGTTTCACATAGGAATAGACATTCATATATGTGTTAGAGAGTAGTTGTGTGGCAAACATGAAGAGATGTACTGCTAAAATCTTTAAGAGAGGACTCCTTTCCCAGATGTGAGGAATGCGGCTGATAGCTTCCAATTGTTAGTGCCTTCAACATCTGTCCCAGCATTGGAGCAGAGGTCACACTCTTCTTGGGACAATGGCTGAGCAAGATGGTGATACAAGGGCCTCACCATTTCTGGCCCATGTTGACCTCTTTGACCTCTTTTCACAGGCATCCTTTGCTTTAGAGTTTCTGTTAGGCTGATAGAGACTGAATGGGTAAGAGAAACTTCTCTCTACCTTCTGGAGCTATGTATGATAAGTGAGTCTGCTGAAACAGACAGATGACAAATTAACAGGAGAAAAGGCCTATCAATTTATTATATGCATGGGGGCATCACAGGAAAGTGAGTACTCAATTGCCCAATTATATGGTTTGGCTCTGTGTCCCCACCCAAATCTCATCTCGAATTGTCATCCCTACGTGTCGAGGGAGGGAGGTGACTGGATCATGTGGGCAGTTTCCCCCATGCTGTTCACATGATGGTGAGAGAGTTCTCATGAGATCTTATGGTTTTATAAGCACCTGGCATTTCCCCGCTTTCACTTCTCTCTCCTGCTGCCTTGTGAAGAAGGTGCCTGCTTCCCCTTCACCTTCCTCCATGATTGTAAGTTTCCTGAGGCCTCCCCAGCCTTGCAGAACTGTGAGTCAATTAAACCTCTTTCCTTCATAAATTACCCAGTCTCAGGTATTTGTTTATAGCAGTGTGAAAATGTACTAATATATCCAATGGTATTTAAAAGCTTAAATACCCTTATTAACAGGGGTGAGGGAAGTGGGGGATGTAGGCACTTTTAGAGGAAGAGAAATGATTTTTAGGGGAAGTGAGTGAGACATTAAAGTTCACGATTTACGCAATCCTGCTTTTGTGCTTTTTCTTTCACAGATGTTACTTCCCAATAAACCTTTTGCATTTCTAATTTAATCTAACATCTGCTTCTGGTGGGACCCAAGTGACAACAGTTGGAAAGGGCTTGATGCAAGAAGGGCATCTGAGGCGAAGGGAATAACATGGCAACAGATGGTGATGCAGGCCAGTATGGCATGGTCAGGAGATGGGATGATTTTGGTGTGGACAGGACATAAGAATGGGGATACTACAAGCTGGGTCCAAAAGGTGAGACACCTGGAATGAAAAGGTCTTGCTGTGCAGCTTTCTTCTGAAAGAGAGAGAGCCATTAAAAGTTACCTTAAGAGAAGCAAGACATTTTCAGTGCCAAGAAGAAAGTGATAAAACCAAGAGGTGCAAAGAAATCTTGTGTCCAAATGTTGTCAGAGTATCTTTCTGTTTAATGTTTTATTTGGAGAGCAGTATTTTTCTTAATTTTTAAAATTACCTTATAATTTTTTTGTCTGCCTTCATAAATGTAGCTTATTTAGATGGGCCATTCATACTCCATGTCCCACAAGGAGTAAGAAATTTTGTTCACATTGCATAGTGAAGGGAAAGTTTGCCTCCTGGCTTTTAGACCAAACAACACCAAATGCCCATTAAGATCATCAAAGTTCAGATCTCATTAATAGCACCTTCGGAGTTGCTGTGGTTCTTCATGCCAATTTGAGGTTATTTCTCTTTCTTTATGTTTGGTCATTATCTCAATTGCCCATCTTCTTTGAATCAGTTTAAAAATTTTTCCAATTTGTATAAATTAATATTTGGTCTGATTTTTCATCTCCTCTCATTCATCTGTAATCATTTATCATTTATTGACAAGGTTGGGTTTCATTGTCAATTTTTCCCTTTCCTTTTTATTGTGTTTAATTATGTAGACATTATTAACCTCCTTCTCTACAAACATCCTTAACTGAAACATTAAGTAAGACCAGATTATTAGGTGTTTTCTCTTACATATTTTCCAGGAATAGGATATATTATCAATATCATTTTAAATTTTTTTGATTTAATGAATAGAATTTTAGCAAAGCAAGGTTACTTCGAAGTGTGCTTTTCCATGTGTTTATATTAATATTCAATGAATAATTTCAAAGGTTATACTTCACAATCCATCTCTTTAAGCCATCTAGTTAATTCTAAAGTCATTACATCACCTACTTCCCTTATGCCATTGACTTATGTTTCCTTCAACTGCTGAAATGTGGCAGCATCATTTATTTTTTATATAACATATGCTGTACTGTGAAACAGAAATTAATGACAAAGTACCTGTAACACAGGACAGAATTGCCTGCTCACCTGTGGGTATCAGTAACATATTTATTGTCCTATGTCTGGGATTCCCATGATGCTAGAAGAAAAAAAATTGTTTTAATAGACCTTTTTACCCTGTGGCTGGGAATTTCTAGGTGTTGGTAACATCAGACATCATAATGTGATTATGTTTAATGCTGAGGAAAGCAAATGAGTTTTCAGAATTTCCTTAGGGACCTCATATTTCAAGATTTCCAAATTAACTAAAGTTTATTCAAAAAGTACTATGAAGAAACAGCAATTTCAGGACCCTGGAATATCTATTTTCCCATTATTTTCAGATACTAAAACAAATTAGATGGTTATTTTCAAATGATTAGTATGCCTTTTCTACTTATACAGCATGTTACTTTTCTAAAAAATTTAGCAGTCTTTATTTTTTTCTTCCTATATGAAATGAAGTAATTCTTGTCCCACTTTATTGAGAGGAACACTAGGGTATAGTACACTTGCATAGCTTTACCATGATGATATATCTTATTGGAGAATAGCACTAGACTGGATTAAATGCTCCATTCTATTTGCCAATTCCATGTTCTTTTCTGTAAATCATCATATTTTATGGGGCATCATGTAGAGGATGGAATTTACAAGACAGTAAACTCATTTATTTATCAAAAATGATATATGTTACTCTAGCTACATTTGGGCCTTTCCATAGGACGATATTACCATTTTTATATTTCCAATGGTTCATTTTAAAGTAAAATATATTGCCCATTTTAAAAATGAGTTAAACTATTTCTACTGTTAATGGCAATCTGCTGTTATGATATTCATATTATAAAAGTCAACTATTAGTCAAAAATATAGTTTGATGAATGTACGATGTTTATAAATTGAAAATAGTCATTTCATTTCTTCATGGTAAATTTGCTTTAAATATTAGTTTATTATATATGTTGGCTTATATTACAAATATTTCCAGTAAGCAAACACAAATCATTTTTATATTTAGCAGTTAAAATGTATCTTAACTTGACCATTAGATCATCTATTAAATATTCAATTAAAGTGGGTTTTTGATTCATTTTTTTAAATTAGTGGTCAGGTATTCGGGGAAACAAGCTCATAAGATTTTTCTAAAACACAATTCACTTCATTCCTTGTTCTATATATTTTGTCAGAGAATGCCTTAATGTAACAGAAATCAGATTTGGTGTGTATTTTTACACCAAATCAAATTGTGCAGGCGCCACCCTCAGCTTTCTCCAAAACATTATAAAGGATAAGATTCCACCATGATATAGCTTAAGAAAGCAGTACAGCCCTGGAAGAAGTCCATGCAGGGAAAGTGGAACTAGAGGAGTAGGTTTTACTGGAAAACCACGTGTCCTGTAACACCATTATAGAACTGGATTTTAAAAATAACTTTACTTAGCCGAGTTCGGTCTCTTTCTGGAATCCGTATGTAAAACATATATGGTTTTCCTAGTTATTCTGTAGGCATAAATCACAAGTATAAAAGGTACTACAAAATGTACAAAACTGCAATACAGTAGTGACTAATGGTACAAAGCACTTAGATGCTCCAGTTATAACAACTGCATGAAGAAGGTGACAGCATCATAAGTCATTTTACATATTACAATTGGCAGGTTTCCCTTCCGAGCTGCATTGAATATAGTCTCAATTTCCCTGTCCTCTCCTTGCCCAATCCTGCCTTCTCAAATTCACAAGCTATAATTATAAATTTTAAATGTTTTAATCTATTATTTTAATGTAAAGCAGTAATTCAAAATTATTAATTCCTTTTCTGAAATCTAGACATGGAAAAAGTCAAGTAAATCTTTATGGAATTTTTCTAATATAAAGTACAATTTTAGACCACAAACTCCAAAATTTTCCATTTCTTTTTGCTAGAGGTAAAAGCTGTGTGCTGTCTCCAAATACGTTGTTTGCTTAAATAGCAGAAAGTTACTACAAAATAATTTCTGCTCTGTGAAGTGAGTTAGGATTTTTTCATCTTCATACGGGATCTTCTACACAACAATAATTGAAAATTTGCAAAATATCAGAAAATTAAAGCTAAGGTTCATTCATAATTTCCATACTCCATCTCCTATGTAAAGCACAGAACCTTCTAATTTTTACCAATGACTAAAGATCTTTTATTGTTTATGAAAGAATCCAAATTGGTGTTTTAAAACTTTCATAAGCATCTGAACCTTTTGTAAAAGTTAAACAACTGGCAAAATAGATAAAACTCTATCTTTCTTGTTTAATTATCTAATAATTTACATAGTACAAAGTTAAACACTGAAATCAAGGATATTTTTATGATTTATGAGATTTGAAATTAAAATATATGGATGACAGTCATATAAACTTCTGGTCTCAAGATCTACTTCATTTTGGTATATTGCTTGGTTACACTGTAGTAAAGGATTCTGATTCAGAAGAAAGCAGGAGTACTTCAATAGCACTTGCTTATGGTCTTTTACATGTGCAATATTGTTAAGTACTAACATTAAACACACACACACACACACACACTCTCTCTCTAATCAATGATACATTCATAAATGTAAGCACAGAGATTAATCTTGAATCTGCACAAAAACTGTTGTTTGAGAGCATATATCAATGTGTTCATGGTTTCCAAATTTAGTAAATTTCATATACAAAATTTGCATTTTAAATCACAGCTGTTTAACAGTAGCTAAACAATTTCTTAAAACAAATAATTAATTAGAACTGTCTTATAAAAAGAAAATGTGAATCAGGCAATTATGTAACTCCCTCTGAGAAATGCTGCAATGCCACGGAATACAGGTTGGAATGTGCTGGTCATGCTCATGAGAACAGAGGCTGTATTCATTTTTCTGTACATGCCTCAAGTCCCATTATAAAATTGTGGCAGTGGAATAAATGCTTGTCATAACTACCTCAATTTTATTTTTTCTATGGCAACTTTTAGTTGTACATTTTTTTAGGGCTTATCGCATGATTTGGATAATGTGAGCTGTTATCTTCCGCCTGTTTCAAGGCTCAAGTCACAAATCGCAAACTGTGTCATCCTGAAATGGGCCCTTATGTTTCCCCCTGCTCTGTAAGATGCTGTGTCTCTGTTTGGTGCCCAGTGCATGCCAAGCTAGCTGCTGAAGCACGAAAAGGAATTCCAGGAAGTAGCCGAGTGGGCCACTTTCCAATAATGCTCCCTGGCATGGACTCAGTTCAGGGCTCTTTTGCAAATGGCTATTACACTGAGATCATGATGAGATTTCCTAGAAGTACACGCAATTCTTCTTACTAAAATTTCCTACTTCAAAACTTTTTGTAAAAACAGAGATTTTCTCCTGCATTCTTAATATATTTTAATGTCCCCTGAAGACATGACAGTGCTTAATTTTCTTGGAGACAAGCTGTTTTAAATGAAATTATTATTTTCACTTTGCATTATTTTGTTTTAGATTTTAGGCTTAAATTATGTGAGATTTTGATGTCTTAAAGATAGTTGAAGCATATGGGAATCCTAAAATATTCATTATCACTATTAATTCTGTCAATCAGCTGCAGTTACTGAGAGTTTATGGTGGGCAAATGTTGCAGTAAGTACTCCAGACATGTGGGCAGCTATGTTGGGTAATTGCTGTTAGGTAATTTCTGATACTTAGCAGAGCCTATGGTAGTACCAGCCACGTGAGGGGTCTAAAGCACATGATACAGTTTTAGTGATAGATATGATTATGAAGCCTGACATTGGGTGTAGAGAAATAACAAAGTTCTTACTTCCACTTTGGACTAAAGACTTACTTCAGCTGTTGGCCCCATCCCTTGATCTTTCTATTACAGGCATTTGATTACCTGATTTTGAACATTTTTTTTTTGATAGGGGGCAGGAGGGGTGTTAGAGCTTAGCATAGTACTTGGCATATGAGTGGTACTCAGATTACAGGACTCAAAGAGTCATCAAGTCAGGATCATTTGAAGGTCATGGAGTCTGAGCCCTTTGTTCTTTCTGCCAAGAAACCTAAGGCTCAGAGAAGCCTGATGACTTGTTTAAAGTCACACAGCTAGTTAAGGGCTGAGATAGTATTTCACACCTGACTCTTTGCAGTATTTGCTGATTTCTGAAAATGGCTTGGTGGTCCTTATTTAGTATTTCACTCTTTCCCTCTAGCGGTTCTTATTTGCCAGTCCAGACTGTTTTCTTCATTAAGTGGCATATGAACCACACACCAAAAGATAGGGAAAGCAATTTGCATTCCTCTAAGTCCCACTTGATGGACTTATCAGCCTCTAGGTTTAGGTAAAACTTAAAAGGAGGATGCATTTTCCTCCCTTCTTTGTCGGTTTCCATTTTATTCCAGCAAGACTATTAGTAATTCTGATTAATGTATTATTTCAGTAACCTGTCCTAGGGGCAATTGCCTTCAATAGCTGAAGAAATACTATAAAACTCTATTTGTATTAACTCTCTACTTAAAACCCTTCAATCATGCCATGCCTATCAGGGATTCTTCTTAGGCTCAGCTAAAAGTGCAGTTTACAAGGTGACCATATACCACACCTGGCACTTGTCTACTCTAAAGGACAGAGATCAGGAACCATAGCTCACCACAGCAGCAGGCCTTCCTCAACGGGAGTCCACACAACAGTCTAGCAGTTCAGCTATGGAAGTCATCTTGCTAACAGTCTTTTATCTCTTGGAACAATCTCTTCCCTGCTCACAGGGAAGCCCAAAGCTATGAAATCGGGTTTTTATGGTTCATTTATGGTCTCTTCTAGTCCAGATGCATTTTATCAATGAGGGATCATTTTTGCTATCAGCTATGTCACCTTGAGACTTAGTTGACATTTGGTCTTTATCAAGTTACCAAGGTAATCCAGGTAGTTGACCAAAGGTCAGGTTGCAGAAATCGAAAAGGGGATTTGGTGTTTTGTTTTTGTTTGCTTCTTTTAAGTTTTGTTTATTTAAGCACATATGGCTTCCCTTTCCTCTTAGGATAAAGAGTAGCTTATTTAGATGATTCAACAGGTTCATTTACAACTGGGCTTTGTAGGTCTCTCTAGTCTTATTTTGCCTTTCTACCTACCTTTAACCCTACAACTCAGCCAAACCAAACCTTTTTCGGATCCTCCAAACGACCGATTACTTTGGCTCTCCACCTCTGCATGTGCTGTCCCATTACTCATTTATTTATTTTAAACATTTTCAGTACCTTTCATGAGCCAAGCACTGAGCAAGGCCCTGAGGGCAG
Organism: Plecturocebus donacophilus; assembly: GCA_004027715.1. Taxonomy (NCBI): domain Eukaryota; kingdom Metazoa; phylum Chordata; class Mammalia; order Primates; family Pitheciidae; genus Plecturocebus; species Plecturocebus donacophilus. The sequence continues at coordinate 33,550 of PVKP010016856.1, forward strand.
CCCTGTGGAGTCTGCAGCCTCCTGCCTAAAGGCCTTTCCCCTTTCCTGCTATTGCCCTAGATCTTCATGTCTTGGGCAACCTCTGGAAAGCCCTCACTGTTGCCCAGTGTATGTTCACTGGCCTACCCTGTACTTCTATCACACCATTGACCACCCTGTGTTTTCATTGCCTGGTTTCTTTTCTGTTGCAATGAGACCTTGGGCTCCTGAAGGGAAGGGGATATGTCTAACTTGCTCACTATTCTATCTCCAGTGCCTAGGTCAGTGCCAGGTACCCAGCACACACTTGATATACATTTGATAAATAGATGGCAGGGAATTCTAAAATTGCAATATGCACTTAAAATACAAATAATGTACTTCTAAAATTAAAATTTAAAGTCCTGGTATAGGTGATAGTGAAGACATTTTGAAGGCAGATACTCAAACTCTATGATATAGATAGAATTCTTTTTATTTTTAAAAATTATACTTGTAACAAAGCAAAACAATATTATAGAAAATGGAGTGATTTTAAAAATTGCAATTACCCAGAATCATATCACTAGAATAAAAACAAACTATTATAATTGGGTTATTTCTAGTTATCTAAAACCTAAAGCCAATGTTAAGTTTAATAAACAAATAACCGGGAAGGATTAGTCAGGACTTCAAATGTTCTGAAACAAACCTCAGATTCTTCTCCTCAATGTAGCTTTTTAAGTTTGTCCTGGCAACTAAGAAAAAGGAATTGTTTCCCATTAAGGCATCATATGTAGATACATCTGTGAGGATAAACATTCTTTCCTGGAACTATTTTTCCTGGAATTTATCACACTGCTTTATATATCTAATATAAAGCAGTGCTAAGACATATGGTAGAATATGTCTCCAGCCAGTTTTCTAAAAGGTTCAAACCATCCTCTTAAACATGACAGTTTTTTTTATATATATTAGCCTTCTCTAAGATCAAATGACACAGTATTGAGTCATCTCTCAGAAATCTTGTCTTTGATTGACTAAGATAATGTGGTCCAAGACATTATTTTCTGATGGTCTGAGGCTTCAGTGATAGAATTTGGAATAGTGCAGGTAAATGGATAGTTAACATGCCCATTTGGGCTTTTTTCTCTAAAATATCAAATATCTTAAATGAGCTTTGGAGAGGTGCTGGACCACATTCAATTTGCAATCAAACTCCCTTAATAAGCTTTTACAGTGCAGAAGTTCTTCCTTACTGATTAAAATGAAAGCCATAATTTTGTGAGGCAGGTACTAACCAAGTTTCTAACAGACGGACAGATGGCACACCCCTGAACAGGCTGGGCACGTCCTAATACCATCCTAGTCTTTTGGAAGAACAATGGATCTTTTCAAGCTTAGATGCACAGTAGTGATTTCTAGACTGCCCAGTCTTGGAGCTCTGAAGCAAAGGTTCAAACTAGTCACCTACAAGTACATTCTTTCTTTTTTATCTTTTTTTTTTTAATTGCATTTTAGGTTTTTGAGTACATGTGAAGAACATGCAAGATTGTTGCATAGGTACACACATGGCAGTGTGATTTGCTGCCTTCCTCTCCATCACCTATATCTGGCATTTCTCCCCATGCTATCTCTCCTCAACTCCCCACTCCTGACTGTCCCTCCCCTGTTTCCCCTCGACAAACCCCAGTGTATGATGCTCCCCTCCCTGTGTCCATGACTTACACAGTGCTTTACACAGAACAAAAAAACAAACAACAACAAAATCCACCAAATTTCCAACATATGCAAACCAGAAGATTTCACAAAATATTCTGTATTTCTGAGTTCTCATGATAGATAGGAAGAGTAGCCACACTAAATTGCCATTTTCCTGCAACAGTAGGCTGGAGCTGATAGCAGCTAGTGAGATAACATTTCTGGGTGAGTGTGCATTCTCCAAGTCATCTCAGTACCCACCAAGCCTGTCTTATTCAATTTTCCCTAGGTTCCCATAGGAATCCAATGTTTTCACTTGCTTACTGTCACAGAGAGGTAGCTTTAGCTTGAAAAAGTCTGTATGTGTGTATTTTTAGGGGTGGCAGAAGAAGAGAGAAGGAAAGGAATTATTTAATCTAAATTTCACTTAGTAAGTAATGGGCACTATACAAGTTACCATATATACAAAAAGGAATAAGACACAAGGAGTACAACAGGATGTGACCTTTGCTTTAGTGCAATGGTAGTGGCTGTCCTGGACACACCTGTTTATGGAGAGTTTTGCAGGAATCAGAGGCTCTATACTTTACTTCTCTTTTCTGATCATCCTTAAAACTTAATTTCAGAATGTTTCATTTTACTGCTGACATTCAGAGGGGTCTGTGAAAGACACTAACAGCTGAAACTCCTTTTGAGTGTGATTATCTTGGAAGATACGAAGAGGCATACACTGCTTAAACTTCCCCTAGGCAAACACATACTTTGAGATATGGCCCTACGAAGGGCTAGATGGTGGTTAGACACCTGATAAACTATAACACAATGTCATATGAGCTATTTTAGGGGTGTAATTATGGTACAGTTGCATAAGTGAGATGACATAGTGGGCTTAAAGCTGGGGTGGGGCCAGTTTGTGAATGGTTTTGTATGCTATATTGTAGGTACTAGAAAGTTTTAGATTTATAATTCAGGTGTTTCTCAGTTTGGTAGATGAGTCAAAGATCAAAGGAGCTGTAAGCAGGCAGACTAGTGGTCTCAGTGGGCTCCAGTAATGTCTTCTTTTCAATCCTGCAGAAGTTGTTGACTGTCAGTTCTTCCCTGTTAGATAATGCAATGAGCTAAGTGATTGCATAGATTTGGATTAGCAATTAAATGTCTCTGTGTGTTATGGGCATGAACAGCAGCTGTTAAAAAGCACAGGTTAACACTAATTCAATTATGGACATCAGTTCTCAGTCTCAGATTACCCTTCTCCAAATCTAGGAGGAGCCCAAATTTTGTGTGCTTTACACATATAATCTAACCTAATTTTTCTGATAACTATGTGAATTAGAAACTGTTATTTCCATTTTACAGATAAGAATACTAAATTTAGTTTCCCTCCTACAATATATGACCTGTTTGCATAAAAAAAAATTACACAGACTCAGGTTATACCACTGAGATATACATGTTTTAAGACTTTTAAACCTTTGGTTGTTCTTTATACCTGGTAGTAAAGTTCTGTTAGGGGATGTATAGGGTTACTACATTTTGAAACAGGGATGTTTGTGTTAGTAATTAAAACTTTATTTGCAAAACAATCATGGTTTTATTTCAGTGACAGAGCACGTAGCTAATAGTATTGATTATGGTCTAATAATAAAGTGTCAGTGTTCTATTATAAAGCATCTCCTTGGCGTAATGTAGAAACTAGCTATGAATCACTTACCATGAACATCAAAGATCAAGTCTACATTTACACATGAACACCTTCTTACTTGGCAGTTTTCAAATGCCATTAGTAGTGACTCTCCTGTTGAGTTTGGAACATATGATATGGTAGTGCTCCTATGAAAAATAAGCTAGTAATTTGCTACATAGCTCTTCAAAATATGTGTGTATCAAAACACTTATGTATATAAATGTATATACATACATTTGAAATATGTGAGTGCTTATATATATATATATATATATACATATATACATATATAGTGTTTGATTTTCACTAGCCTCTTTAAATGTATTCTAGGGCAATACTTATTGGAGGATTTCCTCACTTGGAAGTGAGGGATTGGTATGGGAGTTATTTTAACACTGTCCATTTCCATCATTATAAATACCTATGTACACTCCTCCTGTCTTGCCCTACCCATACATATTTCTCCATATATGAGCACAGAGAAATTAAATAGAACATCCTATGAAAAACCTCTGTTAATTTCTTTTATAGAGGGAAAAAAGGGAGGAAGAAAAGAAGATCTGATGTCATTTTTTATATAAAACTGAAGTATGTCCTTTGCATTAGGAAAAATATAATAAAAAAACATTTTAAGAAACATAGGTAAAAACTAAAATAGTCTCTTTAGGACAAGTTTGAATAAAATTAATTACACTAGAAATAGCTGAATTAAAAAGTATGAAAGAACCCTACAGCTACACCATATCTTTCTTTGTTCTGAGATACATATTTTACATATTTCTTCACATTTTATTATTTCTGAAATCTGAGTGCCTCTTATAATTGAAGAATATAAGCTCAATTACGGTGAAGATTTTATCTATTTTATTTACCCAATTTTCTCAGTACCTACATCAATGACTGTCATAATTAGGCTGTACATAATATTTTTTGAATAAATGCATGAATCTAAGCTAAAAGATAGCTTTGAGCACCCAAAGAGTGGTTGTCATTGTCTACACAGGAACTTAGCCATGTATAGAAGGCATCTCTTCATTCAATTTTCACTTCGGTTGAAATTACTAGCATTAATAGCACTGCCTACTGCTAAATTTTTAATTAAGTTTGGATTTTAAATTGTCACTTAAAATGTCTTTGGAAGAATTACATTTTAATACAGAATTGAAACAAATACCACCTTATAAACAGAAGATTGCCTTCATACATCAAGATATACAGTTAAAGACAGCAGAAATGGACAAATCTTTTATAAGAGATCATCACGTTTTTGATGTGGGTGAATTCCTATAACTTACTCAAGCATTAGAAAAGACTAAGAAGTTTCCAGCTGACTTTCCAGAGGATGCGTTTAATATCCTAAGATATGTGACTCAATTAAAGAACTAATAACAAATACAAAACTAGGATATTTGGAAATTTAAAAATGCAAATCAAGCAGTTGATGTTGGCTGGATGTCGCAGCTCATGCTTGTAATCCCAGCACTTTGGGGGGCTAAGGCAGGCACATCACCTAAGGTCAGGAGTTTGAGACCAGCCTGGCCAACAGGGCAAAAACCATCTCCACAAAAATGTAAAAATTAGCTAGGCATGGTGGTCATGTCTGTAGTCCCAACCACTCAAGAGGCTGAGGCAGGAGAATTGCTTAAATCCAGGAAGTAGAGTTTGCAATGAGCCGAGATCATGCTGCTGCACTCTAGCCTGGATGACAGAGTGAGACTCCATCTCCCCGCAAAAAAAAGAAAAAAAGAAAGAAACGGTGGATGTTAAAAAGGATAAAGGAGTTAAAATTACAAGCAAGCATCATAAAAAACACATCATCAAATGACATTTATGGAACAGCAATGACCAAAATGAATCAGAAAAATTTTAGCCTCTGAATACATACAGAATTAGACTCCAAGATTACTAAGATATTGGAAAAGAAAGGCACATGTATTACATGAGTAAATATACACCATTGTGAATTGATGCAACATACAAACAATTAATGTTGAATTTCTTTCTGCTTGATGGTTATGACATTGATAACACACCTTAGAATTATTCACAGTATCTTGGAATGAAGGAAATTGACATACAGTCACATGCACATTTAGGGAGGTCATTTGGACAAAACGAGTTACTTAGCTTAGAGGAACAAAGTTAAAACGCTAGGTGTTTGAATGTGACAGAAATCAGATAAACAGTTGTTTTTAACACAGTATTTGCTCTTGGAGTTGAATGACGCTATTTGGAATCCATGACCATGAAACGAAGCCTCATGACTGAAATGTTGACACCTCTACCTGCTCCCAACCCAACAGTAAGGACACTGGTATTCAATAAAGCAACGTTCTAGCGCTTCTCTTGATTTGGAAATCCAGTTAATATAAAACCCAATTCCTATAGAAAACTTGTATTTGGGATGACATGATAGAAAATGTGGTTCTCTCGAAAGGAGAAATCTAACTGCTACCGAATGCTGACTTTCTGTAAGGGTAGGGAGCATTCCCAGAGGACAGCAACAAAGACAGGGCTTTTAAAATTCAAGTGTCAGGCCGGGCGTGGTGGCTCATGCCTGTAATCCAAGCACTTTGGAGACCAAGGCGGGCGGATCACCTGAGGTCAGGAGTTCAAGACTGCCTGACCAACATGGTGAAACCCTGTCTTAAAAAAAAAAAAAAAATCCAAGTATCAGTTATTCATAGGCTGAAGTTCTCGCCATTTCCCAGGCATCTCTAGTCAATTGGCTCCTATCTGTTAAGGAAATTCTTCAGAGAAAGGTTAAGAATGTCTTGCAGCAAGGACCCCATTATTTCCCACAAAGCAAATGTTTGTTTGTTTGAATGAAGTCTAATTTACCAATTTTTTTCTTTCATGGATTATGCTTTTGGAGTCAATTCTTATAATCTTTTGCCTAGCCCTAGATCCCAAATATTCTATTTTTTTACTTCAATGAGCTCTTTGAAAATATAGGCTTTCAATGTGAGGGGAAAATATCGTAAGAATAGCAAAAAATGTGTATCTCACACCATAAACAAAAAAATCAACTCAAAATGGATTAAAGACTTAAACGCAAGACCTGAAACTTCAAAGCTGCTGAAACAAAACAGGAAAAGCTCCATGATACTGGTCTAGGCAATGTTTGTTTTTTTTTTTTTAAATACAATCCCGAAAGCACTGTCAACAAAAGCAAAAATAGGAATTACATCAAACTGAAAAGCCTCTTCACAGCAAAGAAAACAATTAACAGAGTGAAGACAACCTATAGAATGGGAGAAAATATTTGAAAATTACACATCTGGTAAGGTACTAATATTCAAAATTTACAGGGAATTCAAACAACTCAATAGCAAGAAAACAAATAATCCAATTTAAACATGGGCACAGGACTAAATACAAATTTCTCAAGAGAAGACATAGAAATGGCCAATAGGTATATGAAAAAATGTTCAAAATCACTGATCATCCGGGAATTGCAAGTCAAAACTATAATAAGGTATCATTAACATATTAGAATGACTATTACAAAAAGATAAAAGACAACAAGTGTTGGTAAGGATACTGACAAAATGGAATGCTTGCACACTGTTGGTGAGAATATAAATTAGTACAACCATTATGGAAAGCAGTATGAAGATTCCTCAAAAAATGAAAAATAGAACTACCATTGATTCAGCAATCATACTGCTGGGATTAGTATCAAGAAAATGAAATAAACATGTCAAAGAGATCTCTGCACTCCCATTTTTATTGCAGCATTGTTCACAATAATCAAGATATGGAATCAATCTAAGTGTCCATCAATGGATGAATAGATAAGGAAAATGTGAGACACACACACACACACACACACACACACACATTAGAATACTGTTCAATCTTTAAAAAGAAGGAAATCCTATTATTTGCAACAACATCAATGAACCTGGAAGCCATTATGCTGAGTGAAAGAGGACAACCACAGAAAGACAATTACCACATGATCTCACTTTTATGTGAAGTTTTAAAAAGTTGAACTCACAGAAGCAAAGAATAAAACAATGCTTCCAGGAGCTGGAGGTAAGGGTTGGGATTCAAGAGATGTTCGTCAAAGGATACAAAATTTCAATTCAATAAGAGAAATAAATTCAAAGTACCTATGTTTTGTTTGTCTGTTGTTTTTAAATTCTGCTGGCAAATATGCAGTTTTGTTACGTATTTATAGTGCTTCATACTGAGGTTAGGCTTCTAATGATACTATCGCCCAAGTAATAAATGTAGTACCCAATCGTTTAACAGTTTCCCCCCTCCATTTCTCCCCTTTGGAATCTCCAGTGTCTACTGTTTTCATTTTAGTGTCTGTGTGTACTTAGTATGTAGCTTCCACTTTAAAGTGAGAACATGCAGTATTTGGCTTTCTGCTTGAGTTAATTTGTAGTATTTGGCTCCATTTATAAGTGAGACCATTCAGTATTTGGTTTTCTTTTTAATTTGTTTGGATAATGGCCTCCAGCTGCATACATGTTGCTACAAAGGATAAGATTTTATTCTTTTTTATGGTTGCATAGTATTCCCTGGTGTATATGTACCACATTCTTTTTATCTAGTTCACCATTGATGGGCACCTGGGTTCATCCCATGTCTTTGCCCTTGTGAATAGTGCTGTGATAAACATGAGTGTAGTTGTCTTTTTGGCAGAACAATTTATTTTCCTTGGGTATATACCCAGTAATGGTTTGATAGATCAAATGATAATTCTGTTTTTAAGTTCTTTGAGAAATCTCCAAACTGCTTTCCACGGTGAACTAATTTACATTCCCACCAACAGTGTATAAGCATTCTTTTCTCTCCACAACCTTGGCAACATCTGTTATTTATTTATTTTTCGACTTTTTATTAATACCCATTTTGACTGGTATGAGATGATATCTCATTGTGGCTTTGATTTGCATCTCTCTGATGGTAATGTTGAGTATTATTTTTTCATGTTCGTTGGCCACCTGTATGTCTTCTTTTGAGAAGAGTCTGTTCATGTCCTTTGCCCACTTTTCAATGGCATTATTCATTTTTTTCCTTGATCTGTTTAGTTCTCAAGGTGTCTATTGTATAACATGGTGACTATAGCTAAGGACAACGTATTGTAAATTCTAAGTGTTCTCACCACACACACAAAAATATGTATATAAGGTAATACATGTTAAGTAGCTCAGTCTTGCCATTCCACAATGCATACATATTTCAAAGCGTTATGTTGTGCCCAATAAATATGCAGAATTTTTGTCAGTTAAAATTTAAAAATTAGCTTTTAAGAAAGTATGCACTGAAGAAAAAAGGAATTGTATTCCTGCAAAGGCATACTGTCTTTAGTGGAATATGACTTCACTCCCACTCAGTTGTTAAGTGTGAATCGCCATTACATACTTTTCACTGAAGACCACAAAGGCCACCTATGTCAAATGCTTATTGTTTTCATAGTTCATTGTTTTCATGATTCATTGTCTCTATAAAGAGAAACAAAATTAAAAAGTGATGACATATGAAATAATGCAAATTATATTTTCTCTGTCTCATACTGACATCCTAGGGGGGATTGAAAAAGAAAATCATTGCTCTTATGACAGCAAACCTCAGTACTCTGAGAAGGATTAATTAGAGGTACAGCAACTATATCTCTTTAAAGATACCCAGGTGCTTCATAGCTTCTGGTACCACATTCAACATTTGATCTTGTGAATGCAAATAAATGCCTCATAAGCTGATGTATAGATAATAGAAGGACTTCCTATATGTGGAATTCTCCTGACTTGAATGGGTGGTTAAGAGTGTGGCCATTCCATGATGGTTTCAATCTTTGTATTGAATACTGTATTTTATCTAATGGACACGTGCTTCAAAAATAGGACATCTCTCAGGGTGCCTGTGTGGCTGATGCATTTTTCTCCCACAGTCTTGTCCACACCTGTTTAGGGAACTTGTACCTACAGTGCGTATGCATGAGCTGCTGCTCATGCAACGCTGGTCATCTCTAATATTACCTATGATGGGTGGAGATCTAGGATAAAGTGAAATAGTCTGTCCCAGGTCTTGGAAGCTGGGAATGTAGGGGCTCAGCATAGTTTCTACTGGTGTAGACCAGAATGACCACATAAAGACAGGAATAGGCTGGCTACCTGCATTTCTAATCACAGAAGACTGGTCTGCAGAGAAAGAGAATGATCCCATGTGCAGAAAGAATTAGACCTTAAGTCCCGTGAAAAGGAAAGAAAACTTTAGGTTAATATTCAATAAACTCCCTACCATACCTAAATACTTTGCATTCTTCCATTTCTCCCGATTACTCTAAGAAAAACTGGTAAATTAAACATTATTTTACTACTTAAATTGTAATTAAAATTTATATCATATAAATATATATCATACCACTCTTCATGCTAAACTTTAAAAGCAAGCAAATTTATATGTATCAATGATGTGTTCAAGGTGTATATGTCTATAATGTATGTTTACCTTGACAGCAGCTGAGTGTTTAACTCATGGGAAATGATAACCCTACATATAGAGTTATGTTACAGTTGAAAGAAATGGTCTATAGGCCTGCTAGAGATGATCAGTGGTGCTTTGGGAGCAGGAATTGTGAGGAACTTTTCAAACCATGATGTGGAAGAGTGACTGTCGGAAATGGAATTGTTTTACTTCAAAAGATAAAATAAAATCTTAGCATGGAACCACCTTAGTGACAATGGGGAGCAAGGTGGGATCATTGTAGAAGCCAGAATGAACAGTGTTGCTAGATTACAGGGAAGCAGGATTTTGTATAACAGTTAAGGAAAATATTTATACCCTCAAACCTGTTGAAGGAACGGGCTGCTTCATTGAGTAGTGAGGTCCCTGTCACTGTGGTTAAAAAGTGTCTGTCACAAAGTTAGAGTCACTGTTTTGGGGTATTAGATTGGTTAGAAAATCCCTATTTTCTACTTCATAGAAATTGATTTCACTATTCTGAACTTCTTAAGGGTCTGTAAAAACAACAGCTTATGTACTTAAAATAGTATCATGCATGCACTTGTACATGATCCACACATACTATTCCCATATTAAATGGAAAAAATTATTTCACACTTGATGAAATTTTTATAATTTAACAATTTTTAAAAATCAGATATTCATTGACTAACATTTAGAAATTAAGTAGAGTTCACTTAAAAAAGACAAAAGATGCCTAGAATCAAATCTTGATTTATAGCATCCTGGATAATCAATAGTCTTTTTATTTAAGGCAACTATGTTTGTTATATTCAGGATAATAAGCACTAACAGCATTTAGATTCTATAGTTTTGTCCAGTCCTTAAGTTTTGGTGTATTCAGAAGTGGAATTTGGTATACTAACATAAAAGATATTGTCTTTTATTTATAAACTCATTATATAAACAAAACAAGATTCAGTCCCATCTCTCCAGGATATGCAGGTATCCTGCATGAACATGCAAAAGAGTATGGTTAGCCACATTTAAAGAACGCAGTCACTTTGAAAAACAGGTTTTTGTTTTTGTTTTTCATTTTCCTTATGAGAGAGTTGGGGAGAGTGGTGGGCCTGTTGGGGCTTCTTGAGATTGAATTCATCAATTGACTGACAGTACCTACATATTCTTCCCCTCACATATCCCTATGAACTACATATTACACAGTCTAGGCAGTTTCAGAAAATCTATACTCATTTCTCGATTCCAAATGTGAAGGTCCTCCTTAAACCTAGAGGACTCCTGGAAGGATTTACAGGGAAAATATAACGAGACTGATTTTCCAACACGTGTTGGACACACAGCTCACATAAACCTTTGCGTAGTCCTCTGTAGATTTATACGAGGTGGTGTGGGAGAATACTTTTTGCCATTGAGTGCACCTTTCCTGCTTCTGAGTTATGTCAGGGACATAGGAATCACTCCCAGACACTCTCCTGGGACTGCAGCCGTTGGCTTTAAATCCTCAATTTGACACTTTTCTGCATGGTTATTAAAGTTTAAAGAAATGTATCAGGACTCTCAGCCAGCTTAGGGAAAGCTATTTTCCCCTGGAACATCACCTGTGCAAGACAGTGTTGGTGGGTATGTTCCAGTAACCTATTCTTCCCTGTGTTTGGGGACTATTTCGTGAACATTACTTTTACAATACATGAGAGTCCTTATAAATAAGAAAAACTGGGGTATTAATAATTTATTTGTAAAGTAGTTCAAAGTGATTTTTTAAAAATTTGATTTGGAGATAACATTTTCTTTGGATTTTCCTTCCTACCTTCTTATCTCTTAGTTTGTTATTTACCTCTTTGATGTTCTCCTCATCCTTGACCCCTTCCTTAAATGTTGCTCCATAGATGAGCCCATCCATTCTGGTGACTGCCCAAGCACAGTGTCCGTACACTGGTGAAATCACACATATTCCCCAGACTAGACTGCTGTCCTGCCTCCCAGGCAGTAGATACCTCCCACTTGTACCTCAGACTCAAAGGCACCCCCTAACCCCTTGCTTTCCAATTGTAAGTCTTCTTAGATTTCCAGTCTCAATAGATAATGCTGATCTGTTCCTTTTCTTTATGCTCTCTATATGCATGCAGTTACTAAATTCAAAGTTATCAACTTCTCTCCATCCTAAATGGTATTGTAGTGGCTAAAAGCACTTTCTCTTTGCTAATATTAATACCTCCTTGGACTTGAATCCCAGTTTTGCCACGTACTATTGTCTCTATGTACCTGGACAAGTAATTAACTATGAGCCTCTGTTTCATTTGTTTTTGTTTGAAAGCAGTAATTGATGTGCTTATAGGCAATAAATATGATGATGCAGTGTAAGTGCTTAGCAGAAAATCTGACATGTAATATATGCTCAGTAAAAATCCTTGTTCTCCCATATAAGCCCCACGAGGTTACTTCTAATCCATCTATTCTCCACACTATTGTAGAATATAGCTTTTGAAAATGTAACCCTAATCAGTGTGTTCCTTCTCTTAAAACCCTTGATTTACAGTCTAGTATTCTCAAGATAAAGTCTAACTGCTTTTTGGATAGAAAGGAAATAGTGCTTATACTTTGCAAATGGCGTTGCAAATTAGTACAGCCTCCATGGAGAGCATTTTGTCAGAATCTACCAACATGTTAAATGTTCATACCCCTTGACCGAAAATTTATGTTTTTCTTTGGAATTCAACATATGTGCATGTTTGACATGACTTAGGTACAAGCTAATGCTTTACACTTTTGCTTGTAAAAGCAAAAGATTGAAATTAATCTAATTGTCCATCAGCATGTAACTGATAAAATAAATCATAGTGTACATATAGTAGAGTACCATGCAGTGTTTACAGAAAAGTAGAAGATGTGCTCAATATCCAAAATACATTAGGTCAAAAAAGCAAGATGCAGCACTGTGCATAGTATACCTTATTATTTACTGGAAGAGGAGTGTGGAGAATAGGTCTTAGTACATTCTTGCATATGCATTTAACATCACTGGGAAGACAAGCAAGGAGCTGTTAATAGTATTTTCTTTCCAAAAAAGAAATGAGTGGTTGGAGAGAGGACAGAAGGAAACCTTTTCACTGCATATTGTTTTTACACATTTTTTCCGGGCACGTGTTCAAAAGAAATTTATTGAAAAGAGAAAAAAATGTCCTATGTGATAGGTTCAACTTCTTAAAATGCACCTCTTGCTTTTGCCTCTTGAACTTTCCAAACTCACCTGTCTCAAGTCCCCAAGGGCTCCCTTTCTCATGTGGTTCCCTTGCTGGGAACACTTTCCCCAATCTTCCATCCATTGTACCCAGAATATGCTCGTGAAGTTTTTATTTCTCCAGCACCTTTCCCCAAAGCCTTTCCCAAGCTTTTAGAAGAGAATCAAGTGTTTTTTCCTGTATACCTCAAAGCATCCAGCACTAATTCCTTGCACTTAGGAAATTCCCTTGTAGCTCACGGACTACCTGCATTAGAATCACCTGGAGGACATGTTAGAAAAGTATATATTAGAGTATATTAGAGCTCAGCACTGAATCTGTTGACTCAGATTCTGGGCCTGTAGCCCCCAGCATTTTCGTTTTTGGGCGGTTTTTCTGCACCCTAAGCTTATTATTATACATGCCTGTTTTCTTGTCTGCCTCCTTCCATTAGGCTGTCAGCATGACTAGGGTTTTCATCATTTTATGCTCACCCACGTGACTGGAAAGTAGGGGAGTTCAGTAGACATGGAAAGAATAAATGTTATCCTACTGAATAAGACCCTTCATAGGTCAGAAAATACCATTCAAACAAGACCGAATGTGGACACTAATGGTTAGAGCAGTCAAATGGTTTATCGAAGGCCATGTAGCAAATTTAGACACAGAACCTGAAGTCCGAGGTAGGTCTCCTAGTTCCCAGGTTAATATTCTCTTAGGGTTATTTAGGTGACCTGGAGATAGTTTCTTTAAAGT